>KQ990855.1:102625-154979 GCA_001598015.1 Dorcoceras hygrometricum | reverse complement strand
GAATATGAGACAACGTCGGTGGATGGAGCTGCTTAAGGATTTTGACTGTGAGATTAAATACCAGCCTGGGAAGTCGAACGTAGTGGCTGATGCTTTGAGCAGGAAGGCTAGTGAGATGCTTGTGTCGTTGTACATCTCTAAGGATCAAGAGCATCTTAACACTACGGGTTGGAGATTCTACCCGGCTGAGGATTGTGTGATGGTTTCATCTTTTCAAGTGGAACCGCAGGTTGTTTCTAGTATTCCAGCAGCTCAGAGGACCGATCCGTCAATCCACGAGTTGAAGATGAAAGTCAGGGCTGGCGAACTTGAGGACTATTCTGTCTCGTCCGATGGTTGTTTGCGTTTCTGGGGCAGGTTGGTTGTGCCCAATTTGATTGATTTGAAGGAGGAGATCCTTCGGGAAGTGCACTGTAGCAGACATAATGTTCATCCTGGTGCACGGAAGATGTACCATGCTTTGAAGCTGCATTTTTGGTGGGTTGGCCTGAAGAGCGATGTTGCTGGTTTTTTCGCTCGTTGTTTGAACTGCCAGATGGTTAAGGCCGAAAGGATGAGACCTGGTGGTCTGTTGCAGAGTTTAGAGGTGCCCCAATGGAATTGGGAGCACTTTGCGATGGATTTCGTAACGCATTTGCCTCGTTCCAGCCGAGGATGAGATGCTATTTGGGTAGTTGTAGACCGTTTGTCTAAGTCTGCACACTTCATTCCCTATGGGATGACCTTCTCGTTGAAGAAGATGGCAAGATGTACGTTGATTTTGTTGTTATATTGCACGGTGTTCCTGTTTCAATCATGTCTGACCGAGATCCGAGGTTTACTTCCAGGTTTTAAAAGAGTTTGCAGACAGCTTTGGGCACTAGATTGGCTATGAGTACCGCGTATCATCCCAGACAGATGGCCAATCTGAGCGAACTATCCAGACGTTAGAGGATATGTTGCGTGCTGTTGTGTTGGATTTCGGAGGTAGTTGGCAAGACGCGTTGTCTTTGGTTGAGTTTTCATATAATAACAGCTACCAAGTGACGATTGGCATGGCGCCTTTCGAGGCTTTGTATGGCAGGAAGTGCAGATCGCCAGTGTGTTGGGAAGAAGTGGGGTAGAAGCAGCTATCTGCCCCTGACTTTGTGCAGCAAATGAAAGATCACGTGGATCTTATTAGACAGCGGATGAAAGCTGCCCAGGATCGCCAAGCCAGTTATGCGAATAAGAGGCGTCGACCTCTTGAGTTTCAGGTTGGTGATCGTGTATTTCTCAAGGTTTTTCCGTTTCGTAGTGTGATGCGCTTTGGACGCAAGGGAAAGTTAGCCCCTCGTTACGTTGGTCCGTATGAGATTGTCGGAAGGATTGGCCCTTTAGCGTATCGTCTGTTGTTGCCGTCCGAGTTATCTTCTCTGCATGACGTCTTTCACGTTTCCATGTTGAGGAAATACGAGCCAGATCCATCTCATGTGCTTGGAACTGACGAGGTAGAGCTAGATCAGTCGTTGAGTTATCAGGAATATCCTTTGTAGATCCTTGGCAGAAAAGGGAAACAGTTGAGGAATAAAACCATTCCGTTAGTAATGGTGCAGTGGAGCAAACATGGTAGGGAAGAAGCTACTTGGGAACTGGAAGAAAAGATGCAGCGCGAGTGGCCGCATCTGTTTGAGTAGCTGTTGAGCTAAATTTCCAGTAGTTTTTAGCTTTTGGTTGTATTTCCTTCCCTAGTTGTTGTTATTTGTTTGCTCAGTTATCTTGAAATCTTGGCCTTGTGTTGGGCGAGTTCTGTTTGTAGCTTGCTGTTGTGTTGTTTTCCAGAGTTGTTGCTGTGATTTCGAGGACGAAATCCTTTGTAGTGGGGGAGAAATGTGAGACCTGGATTTGTGTTAAGATTTATTTGTTGATTGTATCGGTTTTTGGGAGTTTTATACTGGTCGAATCTCCGTTTGAGAGTTTGGGTTACATTTTCGGGTCTGAAATAGCATTAGGAGCAATTATGGAATTTTTCGTGTTTTTGAGATTTTTGAGTATCAGCTGGTTTTTTTTTATGGTGAGAGCTGGTCGGTGATGAATCCAGCAGAAGCGTGTTTCAGCGCGAGATTCCTGAAACGTTGTCGTTTGCATGAAGTCTGGTTGCGCGTGTTGTGATCAGCAGGTGCCTTAGTGTTTTCGTGTAGCGAGGGCAAAACGATTGCGTTTAGTTTCGTTGGCGCGACGTCGTTTGGATGTTGCGTCTGGTACCAGCTGGTGGAATTGCGTGCGTGTGTCTGCTGGTTGTTCAGCAGAAGCAGATGTCAACGCGGGTCAACTTTCCTATAGCTCGAAGATGAAACGTCGTCGTTTGGATGTTGCGACTGATTGTCCAGCTGCGAGAGATTTTTTCGTTTCTGTAGCTTGCTGCTGGTAATTAGCGAGTGCTGCTATCAGATTTGATGACGTCAGTAGAGCGACGTCGTTTGAGTTAGTTGTAACGCTGCGTTTTGAGGTTGCGACTGGAACCAGCAGAGAGAAGCGTTGCATTGTTTTGTTCTTGCGACTGGATACCCAGCTGCTGGTATAGTATCCTGTGCGACGTCGTTTGAGTAAGTTGGAGCGACGCCGTTTTGAGAACCAGCCGTTGGTTTGTTTTGCGATTGTTTTAGCGTTAATTGAGAATCAGCAGTTGATTCCTTACGTCTGCTGTTTGTAGTGTTCCTGCTGATTTTGTTGGTGGACTGTTTCTAAGATCTCAGCAGTTGTGGGAATTATATATATAGCAAGACTTGGTCTTCGTTGTGGATTATTAGTTCCCATACTTAGAAATTTCCAGCCTTTCGTTCTTTGTTCTTCGAACCCTAGAGCACTGTTCAGCCGTGAGCTTTTCCGGCGATTTCCCAGCGTTTTCGGTGGTTGTTTTGCTCGTGCGAGGTAGCGTTGGACTCCTCTCGAGAAGCTCTTCCATTTCGTACCAGTTTTAGAAGCTGTAATTGTCTAGTTTAGGAACGCGAAGTTGCTGCCGTTCGAGTGTTGCGTCGACCAGGTAGAACTACGTTCTGGTTTTCGGTGAGACCTTGTTCCTAGCCATAGTTTTAAGCTTTTTGTTTAATTGTTGAGGTATATTGAGCAGCTGGTTGAGTGTGACTCCCAGCCGTGAGCTTGATTAGAAACCCGTTAGATTTATGTTGTGTATGCCGTGTGCTTAACAGGCTTTTACCAGAGTCTTCGGGATTTCTCGCAGTGTTAATTGTTGCTCAGTATAAGGTACGGATTTGAGCTTATATTACAGCGAGGTTATGGCTTGGATGATTGTAGTTGCTGGTATGTGGAATGGTCGTGCCTGCTAGTTGTGTCCTGTTGAGGATTCTGTATGCTATTGTGTTATTGCTGTGTTGCATAGGTATATATGCTTGTATTCCAGCATGTTGCATACACGCATGGTATTCCTTTCTCCAGCTTTGGTAGTCTTTTTACCTTGTTGTATTGTTGTTGTTTCTTACAAGGATGTGAGGGCGAGTGGCAATACCGCACTCTCATCTCCCTGCTGGGATCGTAGCCACCATGCGCCGAGTGGTTAACTACCACAGTTCATGGGTGAGGCAACAGCAGGTTGAGTTGTTTGATGCATCTGGTAAGTGGGTGTAGTGTCATGGCGAGTGGCTCACTACCACACTGTGAACACACCCCGTGGCCACTGTATGTTGTTGATGATTCTTGGAGCTATGTTTGAGTTCTTTAGCTCCCTCGAGGGTCGAGCCTTCCGTTGTTATTCGGCATCTCATGCATAGCATCTGCATTTTATTCCTTGCTGTTTATTGCTGTAGTATTGTTGCTCTCCGTACTGGGGTTTGACCCCATGTCCCTCCGGGGTTTGGTTTGTTTCTTTGTTACGTTGTTTTTAGGAAACCCAGGTTCTACAGCTGGTCGTGGTTTTAACCCAGCTGGTGGTGCCCCAGGAGGTGGCTAGCGTGTCCCAGTGGCATATAGCATACTTATATATATGTATCAGTTAGCCAGGGGGATGCCCTGCGCGTTGTTGTTGTACCCGTAGGGGAGTCTGATACATGTTTGAATTATGTATGCTTTATTGTTGGATGTTTTATGAATTGGGAAACTTATTTTAAGTATCGTTGTATTTTAATTTATATGTTTAAAACCGTCGGGCCTAAAAGCGAAAATTTTATCCACTTTTTGATAGCTTACGCATGTTTTTATCTGTTTTGAGCACGAGGCCTGACAGAGTCGCCTCTGTGGACAACATTGCTGATCCACTTACGAAGCCCTTGCCAGGACCGTTGTTTGAAAAACATCACGAAACAATGGGACTGCGTCTGATGAGTAGTTGGCTATAGGGCAAGTGGGAGATTGTTAGAGTAGATGCCCAACTAGCCAACTTGTGGCGTGTGGGTTTTATAGACTCTTGTATATGACGATCTTTATATATGATATTCGCATTTTATTATGGCATTCTTTATTTTCATTATGTTATATGATGTTAACAATTGTGTTGGATAAAGACCTAGAATGCACCATAGTGTATGTTAGATGTGATAGTGTATATGATGGCTATCATGAAACACATCTAATAGTCACTGTGCATTCTGAATTCGTTCATAGTCGATTGGGCCGTGAAAATGAGGAGAAGGCCGCCCGAGCTTGAGACTAGCATCTGCGATGCGAAGTACCATGTTTCATTGGTAGGGAACATTGTGATGTTCTGAGCATGCAGATGGATAGTGACCTGGTGATCTATCGAACTACCCTCGTTCGGACTTTCCAAGTGGTTACCATTTGTCGAGTGGAAAAGTCTGAGGTCTGGATTGTACTGATTAGTCCTCACTACTCGAAACGTCATTGAGACTCTACATGATAGGCGTCTCACTTTGACCCGTTTGCCGACTCACTTGGGGTCATTGGGCGGCGGGATTGGGTGAGGTCCCGATGCATGTAGGAGTCGATGCTTCGTTTTCGAGGATTTACCGCTCGCTTACATGCGTGGATATCCTATGCTATCTGAGGAGATAATAGTGTATAAATCTCTGGTCAGAGTACTAGAAGTGTTTTAGGTAAATGGGTTTACCTAGTAACACTCGCGATGTCACTATTCGATCTGCAAGATGTATGCATGGTTATCGGATCTATAGCGACTCTCGATTTACCAATGATCGTTGATCTGATCGGGATATATGTGTTGAAAGGACCGTACTGTACGCTAACCACGACCAACTGGTTCTTGCAGGCACTATCAGTGATACCAAGGGGATCATGGGGCGATGTTGCTAGGCGCTTTACCATGATCCATTGGGCATGTCCGAAATTATGATTTCGGAGCCACAATGGTTGTGGGCCCACGGCTAGCTGTATCCCTGAACCATTGAGGGTCACACAAGTACTGGATTCATGATTCCCGCACGGAAACTGAGCTCAATGTGTTGAGCATATGAAGAGGATTTTAGGGAGTGCGACTTCCTAAAAGTCAATTGGAGGACTAAACTGCAATTTTGGAATGCGTGTTCTGAATAATGGTTTTTCACATCATAATACTCAGTTTTGGAAACTGAGTCGATCGGCGATCGGAGTTGTAATGAAGCCGCAGTGATGGATATCGTCATTTGGACCCGGGCCCGTTGGGCCGGTCCAAGTCCATTACTAGTCTACTTATAATAGACTTAGGGCTTCATTAACAACACACACAACTCATAACACTCCAACCCTAGACCTAATACACGGTCGCCCCGTACTCTCCCACTCGACCACCGTCGGCCGCCGCCGTGCCGCCGCCGCTTGCCGGTGATCGGACTTGTTCCGATCAGTTTTTCGAGGTGATTCCGTCCGTGGCAAATAAGTCAAGTCTTCTAGTGCAGATTGATGGAGGAAGATTGAATCCGGTCGTGGACCTGATTGGAGGATCTACCGCCGCCTACCGACAAGAGCCAGATTTTCCCTGTGAAATCTGGTTGGAGCTAGGCGTCTAGACGCCAACAAGGTGACAATTTCTAACATCTTATGTATGATTTTGTTGCCTTTATCGATGTATTGAACGCTTTCCGGGGCCAATTTTTTATTTCCGCTGCGCCCCCGGGAAGTGGGATCCGGATCCGCCACCGTATGCCAACATGAACATCTCCTTGTTTCCTCAATCAAGTGCACTGCACATCGCACGGAAGTCGTTAGTCAAATGTAAGCAGGTTTTGTGTCAATCAAAATTAAGATTATGATATGTCGAAACAGATCCAACAATCTCCCCGTTTTTTATTTACACAAAACCTGGATAAACATATGCACGCATGTTTATGTTTAAAATTATTTCTCCCTCTTTTTGTGGGAATCAAAAAGTGTTTCGAAACCATGACTCCCCCTTAATATTTAAAACAAAACTCCCCCTAAACAGAGCATGGGGTTATTTTATTTTTAACTAAATTTTTTCGAGGGATGATAGTTTGTGAAAAATAAGTTCATGACATGAGTTTTGAAATAGAGAATCTGTGCCATTTTAAAATCTCATCTATCCAGGCTAAAGGATAAATGACAATTGAATTAGCAGAATCCCTTCCGTTTCTCTCAAACACTGTTATAGGAGCTATTCTTTCAACGCAACCCGCGTAAGAGGTCTTGGAATCCACAGATCTCGTGCAATCTGTCAGCTCGACAGAAGAGTTTTTGCCGCACTTTCCTTTCGAGAAACTACTCTGCAATTCAAAAGTCATTTGCTCCCCCTATCTTTATAGAGTGAGTTTTGAAAGCCTTAAAAGATTGTGGCACAGATAGGCTTTCGAAGAGGTACAGAAAATAATGTATTTTTAAAACTGTTTTATAATTTTTGATAAGAAATTCACTTTCAAGAACAACCTGCTCTGATACCAATTGTTAGGATCGATTTACATGGGGTGTCTGTGAGCTCTGCCACAACTCACATAGGCTCTCACACAGCTTAGACACCAAACCCGTAAGTTACGTGCATTTTAAAATTAAGAGTTGAAAACTAGCACGCAACTGCGAAACCAGATCGGCGTGAAGCTGGACCAACAGATATGCGAGCTGGTCTGGATTACCAACAGCTCTACAAGCTGGTTAAACACGAACAATCTGGTTCCTTAAATTATGAGCAGCAATAGCTCAATGTTCTTGAATGTTAGTGCACCGAGATATAGATTGAGTAATGAATTAAAATCAAGCACGACTCAAACGGAACTCTTATAACCGAAAACCTTTAAACAGTTTTAAGCGATGTAAACAATATGCAATGCATGAATGTAAAAGCAGAAAGCTGCAAACAAATACGCTGCAATTAGTTTATGGAATTTCGGAGCTTAATCTCCTACGTCTACCCTTCTTCCGCAATCTGGAAGGATTCCACTAGAAGACTTTGATTACAGCTACCCTCTCTGCAACCCACTCATGCGACCAGCAGCCTCAAGAACTCCTAGCAACCGCCACACACTAAGCTCGCAAGATGTGTGTCTAACTTCACTTCTTTACTGCGTCAGTGAGAAAGGCTACAGACACTTCTTTAACGTCTCAGTGGGAAAGACAACATAGACTTGTTTAACGTCTCTGTCCAAAGACTACAATGGAAGTCATATTATTTTTTGATTCACTCAGCTAATGTAATCAGCTCTCATAAATATGTGGGTGAATCGTATGTGAGATTTATTGTGTGTACTTAATCTCTTAAGAATAAAATCTCACACACTGGGAAGTGCTCTTGTCTGAGCTGGTTCTTCGATGCCTTCCCATGGTTGTGCTTTCTTCATTTATATTTTGGTTCGCACACCACTTTTCGACTTCTCTATTCTCAGTATGCACTCTGCTCTTCGTCTTCTTGTACTGTGCTCTATATATAGCCTGATTCAGAGTTACATCCGTTGGACACAAAGTTGTAGCCGTTGGAAAAGTCTTCTTACACTGTTGTACTTTGCGTCCTTTGTCTTTAATTGCGTCGCAGGCTTTTCCTCACTTTAAGCACGTGAACATTGTACTTGAGAAGACAATACAAGCAAGTCGATTTGAATATTGAACCGAATTTGTCTTATAGCATCATATTCAAATCGCTTTGCTCGTGGATTTGATAGCATCTTTCATGCTATCTGAGCTGGTTTGACCTTAACCAGCTTGCCAGCTTATCAGTGTTTTAGTTTGCACTGATACGGGTCTTCCTTCGAGCTGGTTTATTCATAAAGCTGTTCAAATCTCTCTTCTTCTCCTCTCTTTTGAAACCGTCTCTTGAGAAACTCTTCTAATTTGCTCTTGTCATCTACTCTTGAGCTGCTCTTCATCCACAACTGCTACCAAACAGATTTGTCCTTAACCAGCTTGGTTTTAATCTGCCCACTATATCTAGGCATATTCTTTTCTTCGAGCTGTTCTCTAAGCTGGTCTGCATTAGAGTTCTTCTGGATCAATGCAGAGCTGTTACAATATGCTTATCCAGCTCTCATCTTTCCATACCATCCTAGCTCTATGGATTCTGATGGGGTACCCCTTGCATACAGATTATTCCTCTGCTCCAATATTGAAGGTTGCCTCGAGCTCGTCCAGCCTCTTGCTTAGAACATCTCGTCTATCTCAGTTGACCTCCAAGCTGGTCTCTGGTCTGGTCGCTCAACTGAATTATTCGTACTCCACTTGTGATCAAATCTGCACTTCATCAAAGCGCTTGTACTCGAGTTTGCACTTGGTCAATTCACTTGTGGACTGCACTTGATCTGCACTTGAACGCTGCACTTGATCTGCGATTGAACCAATATTCTCTTCATTACTGCGCTTGATCACTGCACTTCAACTGCTGCTCTGGACTTGCTCTTGTACTAAACTGGTGAACCATCTTGATGTTCCCTGCAGAATATACATAGTATCCTATGTTGGACCAGCTTGGGCGTCCTCTCAACGTTCAAACTTAGATGTTCTTTTCTTTACCAGCTTGGACGTCCCCTCACCGTTCCAACTTGAACATCTCCTTGTTTCCTCAATCAAGTGCACTGCACATCGCACGAAAGCCGTTAGTCAAATATAAGCAGGTTTTGTGTCAATAAAAATTCAGATTATGATATGTAGAAATAGATCCAACACCAAAGGTCCAATCGTCTCAACAATTTCATACGGTCCGATGAATCGAGGAGCCAACTTTCCCTTGAGCCCGAATCTCATCATGCTCTTGAAATGAGAAACTCGCAAAAATTCTCGATCGCCAACCTGAAACTTCAAAGACCTATGCATTTTATTAGCATAACTGTCGTGAAGATCTTGTGCATCCTTCGTTCTACTCCGAATAGATCAATTTGGTCCTTCATATGCTGCATAAACTCAGGTGTAGATAGCTGCATCTCTTCAATTTCTTCCCAACATATAGGCGATCTGCACTTCCTACCGTACAAAGCCTCGAATGGTGCCATCCCGGTAGTCACTTGGTAGCTATAATTTTACGAAAACTCTACCAGAGACAAGGAATCTTACCAAACTCCGCTGAAATCTATCATTACAACACACAACATTAGTCCAAAATCTGGCATGGTCCTCTTAGATTGGCCATCTGTCTGGGGGTGATAAGTGTATTCACAGCAAATTTCGACCCCAATGCTGACTGCAAGATCTTCCAAAAGTTGGAAGTAAACCTAGGATCCCTGGTAGTCACTATCGACATCGGAACACCATGAAACCTCACCAATGTACAGTTTCACCATCTTTCTCATGAGCACGTCATATCGTAGGGAATGAAGTGGATTGACTTGGACAGTCTATCAACCACCACCCAAATAGCATCACATCCCTCGTTAGAACGAGGGAGCTGAGTCACAAAATTCATCACAATGTGCTCCCAATTAGACTAGGGAACCTCTAAACTTTGAATCATACCTCCAGGTCTTATCCACTCAGCCTTGACCTACTTACAATTCAATCATCGGGCCACAAATCTAGAAATATCATTCTTCATGCCGTCTCACCAATAGTAAGATTTCAAGGCATGGTACATTTTCTTCTCACTCAGATACACACTATGACAACTACAATGGGCCTAGTTCCGGATGGTTTCTTTCAAATCAATTAGGTTTGGAGCTACTAATCTCCTCTAAAACCTCAAACATCCATCTGAAGCAACAACAAAATCATTCGAATAACCTGTCTGGACCTTGAACTTCAACTCATGAATGTACGGTCAGTCCTATGGGCTGCTCTAATGTCTGCTAAAATCTGCGGTTCAATCTGAAAAGAAGAAACTACAAACTACTCATCACCAGGCTAGAAACTCCATCTTGAAGTCCCCAAATTCTTGTGAACCCTCGAGATACTCAATGATGTCAGCATCACAGGCTGAGCTTTCCTACTCAGAGCATCAGCAAATAAATTCACTCACTCAGGCTGGTACTGATCTCACAATCAAAATCCTTAAACAAATCCATACATTGATGTTGTCTCAAATTCAAATCAGATTTGGTGAAGATATAGTTCAAACTCTTATGGTCGGATCACAAACTATTCTCCATACAAATAGTGACACCAAATCTTCACAGCAAACACAATGGCCGCCAACTGCAAGTCATGAATGGGATATCTAGTCTCATGATGTTTCATTTGTCGAGACACATAAGCTATCACTTCAATTGTCGACACGCATAAGCTATCACTCGCTCGTTATGCATCAAAACGCATCCAAGACCAATCAACGAAGCATCGGAGCACACTATAAAACCTCCTGAACCTGAAGGTAAAGTTAACACAGGAGAAGTAGTCACTTCTCCTTTTAGCAACAAAAAGAAAGACTCACACTCGTCTGTCCAAATAAACCTCCTATCCTTCTGGGTTAATTGCGCCATCGGCCTGGCTATCGCAGAAATTCCTCGATAAAACATCGGTAATATCCAGCCAAACCCAAGAAACTACGCATCTCGGAAACATTTTTGGGTCGCTCCCAGTTAATAACTGCCTCAACCTTACTGGTATCCACAGATATGCCTTGCGAATAAATAACATGACCCAAAAAGACTACCTGATCCAACCAAAACTCACATTTGGTGAATTCCGCATACAACTGCGAGTCTTGAAGAGTCTGCAAAACCAACCTCAAGTGCTCCTTATGCTCCTTCTTGGTCCTCAAATAGACCAAGATATCTTCAATTAACACGAACACAAATTGGTCGATGAACTCACTGAAAACTCGATTCATCAGAGCCACGAAGACAGCAAGGGAATTCATCAATCCAACGGCATCACGAGAAATTTGTAGTGGCTTTATCTCGTTCGAAAATCTATCTTCGCCACATATTCATCTCAGATCCTCAACATCATAACCAGAACGAAGATCAATCTTGGAGTACATTGTTGAAGCATGAAACTGATCGAATAAATAATCAATCCTAGGCAACGGGTATTTATTCTTCACTGTTGCTTTGTTCACTTGCCGAAAATTGATGCACTTCCTCATCGATCCATCATTTTTCTTTAAAAAAAGAATCAGAGAACCTGAAGGTGACATACTCAGCCTAATAAATCCATTCTCCAAAATATCACGTAATTGGTCCTTGAGCTCCCTCAACTCTGCTAGCGCCAACCAATACGGAGCTCTAGAAATCAGGGCAGTCTCGGGCACTAACTCAATACTAAAACCAATCTCTCTTCTCGAAGTAAAACCAGGAATCTCATCCGGAAAAACATCATGCAACTCTCGAACAATCGGTATATCACTAAGCTCCAACCATGGTCTGGGATGTCTCATCCAATGCATAGATCAATTTCGTCTCTCTTGACAAAATCTGATTGGCCAAACTCCGGCTATGGGAAATTAGAAGTGTTGAATGAATAGTAACAAGGGTTTTAGGAAATATCTATTCGATACTCTTTGAAGAAGAATACAAGGTGATATGTGGTGTAGAAACTAAGTTCTTCAAATCTGGGCCACAATGTTTTTAGATCTGGGCCACAATGTTTTCAGATTAGCTCAGGCATCTGCAATGTATCAAGCTTATGCATGCAGTTCAGCACGCAAACACAATTCGGCTCTCACACCCAACAGTTCACGCCCACAGAGAGATCACTCTCACGAACAGCTCTCGCTCATAAACAGATCATGCTCACGAATAGATCACACTTGCAGGCGCAGGACAGCTCTCACGCACTAACCAGCTCTCGTGCACATGGATCACGTGCCTTCCAGCACAGGAGAACAAGATCAGCTCACACCTGAACTGACCTCCCATTCAGATCATGTCCGATACAAAGGTCACGAAAAGCTTTCACCTAATCTGTTCTTCGCCCTCAGCTATTCTCAGCAAAAAATACGACACAATCCTCGACCATACGGCTAAGCTCAGGACATTGCGTAACTCCCAAAGTTGAATCTAGCTTACGTCTTACTACTCAACTAATATCAGCTCAAAGCAGTTACACTGCGAGCTCACACTAAACAAGATCAGATAACACTATCAGTATTGGCTATACTCTACTCTGCTCAGCTTAGAAGACTCGGATCAGGCAATACCCAACCAATTCATCTTAGGATGTTCTATTCAGCGTATGACATCCAAATAAGTTCACGATGCTCACAGATCACAATACACATACTTGGAGCAGCTCGACTCAGCTCGCAAATTTCAACTCAGCTTATGACTCTCAGATCAGCACGCGACAACAGATTATCTCACATCTGCTAGCTTATCCCTACTTGTAACGCCCCGAAATCCAGATTACTTGAGAATGAGTGCATGATTAGGGAGAAAATAATTTAAGATGATTACATGTCATTTTATGTGATTTAATTATGATTTTATGTTGCATGGTATGCATGTCTTGTTTTAAGTCTATTTGAGTTACGGACGCGTGGACGAGACAAGGGACGACCGAGATGAAAATAATTTGAGATTGTTAAGTCCTTAGATTTTTAAGAATAAATTTATATTTTTTTAAGCAGCAAATTTCCAAAAGGTGGGGGAGAACCCATTTGTCGCCTATACGGGCTGTTTTGTTGGATTTTAAGTTGTTTAAAATTTGAGAGGGCCATTATTTAAAAAATTAGAAGTTTTAAAAGCTTGGTTTAGAGTTTTAATTAACTTGGAAACTTAAGTGAGGGGTAAGCATGTAAAAATCCATTTTCTTTTCTTAACTAAACATTAGGGGTTAATTTCGTCACCATCATTATTTCATAACTCAAAAATTTGTTCAACCCTAGCCTCAACTCTCACTCCCCCTCTCAAGAACACTCCCCATCGAAAATTTCAAATGTTTGGTGGTTCAAAGGCGGTCGTGCCCCGATCTCGCGTCCCACACATTGGTAACTCGCAGATATCTATTCTATCCAAATCAGGCATGTAATATCGATTCTTTTTCTCACCATTTAAGCCATAATAAACTTTTTTTAATGTTCAATTCATGATTGGTATGTGATTTATTCAGATCTATGCATAATGTTTGAGATTCATGCATGTTTCATAGTTTCAAAACTTATTTGATTCTTTTCTTGTGAAGCTTCGGTCATGGACGTTTCAAAGGGCTAGTGTTTGGTACAAGGGTGGTAAAGGTAGTTAGTCCATCGAGTTAGTATCACTTAGGTCCAAACGGGAAGCGATTTGGTGTGAGACCCGAACTTTCTGCTGCTCAGATGTTGATCGGGATAGGACCAGCTGTGAGTCGATGTGCTTGGATTAGCCATCGAAATTGGTAAGTGTGAATCCAGCTACGTGAAGATGTCAGGTGTTGCGTGGAGACATCTGTTCGGGTGTTGCATCAGCCGTGAGTATTGCTTTCAGATGTTGCGTGCTAGTTGAGGCGCTATGAAGCAATTGGAGTAGCAGCGTGTTTTCAGTAGAGGATGCTGTTACGTCGTCGTTTGGATTAGTTGAAATGACAGCATTTCGATTTAGCGCTAGGACTCAGCTGTTGGGTTGTGCGTGTATCCAACTGCTGATTGAGGGATCAGCTGTTGAGTGAGCGATCAGCTGTTGGTTAGTCGATCAGCAGTATATAGCAGGTGACGCGTCCCTCTGTGACGTTGTTTGATTTAGTTGAGCGGGGTATCAATGTAAGGATTCAACTGACGTGAGATTCATCTGTTGGTTGGGATATCAGTTGCAATAGCTGATATTGTCGGTGGCTCTAGTTAGTCAGTTGTGACTATAAGTAGAATACTTGGTCCTTGCGTTCAATTATTGTTTCATCGACACTTAGAAATATTACAGTGAACCTTATCTTGTCGTGATACCCTATTTACTGTTCATAGTAATCTTCTTCGTTTCAATTTCCGTCGGTAGATAGCTCCGACGAGAGAGAGAGTGGTAGCGTTGGACTCCTCTTGCTAAGGAGTGTCGTCTCATACCCTTTTCTTAGGCAGCAGAGGAGTTGGAAGAGGATCGCAGAGAAATCTCCCTTCTCTAGTTTGTGAGCATAAGCGTCGGATTTCACATCCGATCCTAGCTTTTTGGGGTAAGTAAATATTCTACCTTTAAGTTTGTTAGAGCTTTCGTGGTGATAGAAAGGTAGAATTAGTGCTGGTGGAGTCGTAGCTCCCAGTTGCTGTGGTTCTGAGTTGTTGTCCTTGAGCAGTTGCTTGTATTGTCTTAGCAGGTGGTGGATCTGCGTTGCTAGGATTTCCATTGTGGCAACCTGCGTGTGCTAGGTATCATTCAGAAGTTAAGGTACGGATGTTGAGCTTTGTTACAGCTTTGGATTGAGCGTGGATTACGTGCCTTGCTGTGTATGCTCTTTGCTGTTATTATTGTGCATGTTTATAATATCAGCTGTTGCATTTGCATGCACGCATATTCAGATGTTGAGCTCTGTTTTGCTAGCTATGCCTTGTATTCGATCTGTGCGTACCAGGATGCTGGGCCTAAGGACGAGCGGGTAACTCCCGTATACCTTAAAGCTGGAGGCGCGTGGGTAACTCCCGTCCCTCATCTCCCTGCTGGGACTGTTAGCCGCTATGGGCGGAGTGGGTAGCTCCCACACCTCATGAGTGGGAAACAGTAGGTTGAGCTATTGTTGCATCTGGTGCAGTATACGTGAGACGAGTGGGTAGCTCCCATATACTCAATATACATTTTGTGACTACGGTCCTTCAGTCGTACTGCTCCAGCTGTTGAGTTGTGTTATCCAGCTGTCGAGTTGCTGCTTTGAGATCCTTCGGCTTTCAGCTTTTGGTTGTACTTCGATCTCCTGCATAGCATTTGAATGTTTATCTTCTGCATTCTGTTTGCTGTATTGTTGCTCTCAGTACTGGGGTTTGACCCCGAGGTCCCTCTGAGGCTGTGTGTTGTTGCCTGCTGGTTGTACAGATTTTCCAGGATTCACAGCTTGGCATGGCTTTGATCCAGCTGGTGGTGCCCCAAGTGGTGGATAGTGTGTCCCAGTTAGCGTATAGCATATTATGTATTAGTGCTGTCAGCCGGGGAATGCCCTGTGCTTAGTTTCTGTTCAGCTGTAGTATTGTCAGCTGTTGTTTTGTGCTAGTACTTGTAATTGCTGTATTGTTGTATTTCGAATGTAAACTGGGATTATTTTAAGTATTGTGTTATTTTAAATTATCTGTTTTAACCCGTCAGGCCAAGCGAAAAATTTTAAGCCACTTTTTATTGCTTCCGCTATGTTTTTGCGTGGTTTAACTCTGAGTATGCACGAGGCCTGACTTTGGTCAGATAAATTAGTTATGAATTTTATGATCAGCACGTGTCCTGGCTTGTCGTCTGTGCGCCATAGTAGTTTTGTTGGGGTCGGGTACATTGATACATGCGGTTTGTGTTTTATAGGTTGGTTTCAGGAGATAGCACATTGAGTTAGGGTCACGTAGGTCCAAACGGCGAGTGATTTGGTCGAGGAACGAATTAGTTATGAATTTTATGCCTAGCACATGTCCTGGTTGCAGTCTACACGCGAGCAGTAGGCTTTCGGGCGTCTGGTTGGTCACTACTGAATAATTTTTGAATTTATTTTGTTTCAAGGACTATTATATTGAGTTACGATGATGTGGTTTGAAACAGAGAGTGATTTGGTTAAGAAATAGATTTTTAATGATATTTACCGTTTTGTCGCTCGAAATGAGCCTCGTCGGGTCCTTTTTGTGAAAATTGAGATTTCGAGTATTAGGGGCTGCCAAAGTTCGTGGATGATTTTATTTTAAGTTTTAAGTATATTTTAAGATGTTATTCCACATTTTTAGAATTTATTTGATTTATGGGATTTTTGACAATTTTAGCGTATTGGGCCGAATATTTTATAGTCAAAATTTTAAAGTTAAAATCCTTTTATTCCTGGCTAATACTTTTATCAAATTTTAAAGTCATATTTTGTTTATTGTGATTTTACTTGGTCAAAATGTTTTAAGTTTGGTCCAATTTATTTTAATTCTATGTTGGATCTGTTTTACAGATCAGAATCTAAGTTTTGATTCACACAAAATATGCTTCTATTGTACTAACGATCTACGTGACATACGTAGCTTGCTAAGACTGGAGTAGACGTGAATATTGATAGGATCAATGTGGTTCGAAAAACTGGCATAGGAGTTCATAAGGGGGCGTTGAATGAACTCCTTGGTATTTTAAATATGTTCGAAAGCTTTAAAACGATTTTTACAAGCAGCTGCTTAACTTAATCCGAGTTACCAGATTTAAGATATCTCAGTTCAAATGCTGATTTCTTGGCTAACAATATATGTGCGGAAATAAGCCAATCAATCAGTGAACAGTGTACAATAAATAAATGCAATAATGTAATAGTTTAAGAGATAAGAGTTTTGTTTATGGAAGTTCGGATATCAATATCCTACGTCTCCCCTTCTTCCTTTTCAGGAAGGTTTCACTAGAATATTTGATGGTTACAGGCCTTCTGCAAACACCCAGTCACGCAAGCAGCACTTAACGTGAACTCCTAGCAACACAACTTCACCAATCAGACGCAGCTGCTGTTTACAACACTTGTACTTTCTTTTCAAACGGCCTTTGTGTGGCACGTTTTTTACAGACTCAACAATGAATAATAACAGTGACTGCATATCTATTGAGACTGCAAATCTTCTGGTTTCTAAACAAAGAAACGCGATTCAACAGGTGAACCAGATGATGACTCGAAGGTAATGTCTGTGAAAATCAACAATTGTGTTCTTCGAGTTTGTGAGCTTTTGAATGATAGCTTCAATGTGTGATATGCTCAGAGATAATGAGAACGACGAATAGCGGAGTGAAGGAGAGTGAGCGAGAGATTCAAGAGTGACCGAGAGCTTCTCCAATTCAAATATCAGCTCTATATATACTCTTCGTCCTCCAACGATCATTAAATTTGGCTAAGGAAACAAAATCCCTTTTGAAAATCTGTTAATCGTGCGACCGTATATCCTGCTCCACCAAATGGTAAATTGCACATCGTCAGAGCCAATTTGTCGTCTTACCATATTTGTGCAATCACCGTATAACGTCCTCTGTAAATTGTGTACTATTTAACCAAAATAGTACCGACGTTGTCTCCTTAATTCCAGGCAATAGTATGATTCAATATTCACCATTGATTCTTTCCATTTTGAATATGTAATCGCGTTGGAATCGATTTTTCGCTTGCGCCTGAATTCTCTTATTGTTAATACAGCTTTTTCTTTCTTGAAGAAGATGAATAGTTCATCGCTGATAGAATACGTGACTGTTACTACTGAATAAATAACGCCAAATAAATCTTTCAAACAACTGAGTGTCCAACTACTGATCGTAACAATGACTGAATGCATGCATAAACCAACGTTTGAATTGTAGCGCTAAACCAAACGCTGTCGTATCAACTAATCCAAACGACGAAGTTTTGTTGTTCGTTAAGAAACATGCTAACACATGAGTAGTTGCGTCTGATATCAAATTAACAACTGAATCCCATCGACTGAATACACTTCTAAAAGAAATGACCAACGTCTGAATATGCTCTCTACTGAAGTAGAATTCAACTGCTGATCATAAAAACCAACGACTGATTATATCAACTGCTGATTAGATATCCAACGCCTGAATAGATACCCAACGTCTGAAATATCCTTCTTTTTGTAAATTGAGAATATGATATATTGACTGGTTGCAACGACTGAAAGTTCCAACAACAATCACGACTGAATCAAAAGCACTGTAGCCAATTACTGAAAATACTTACTACTGAAATAAATACCCAACTACTGAAATATGTTGACTACTGAAGTGAATATCCAACTGCTGAATTAATATACTTCTGACATAAGTACCAAACGGCTGAATGAATACCAAAGTCTGATTGCGTAACCCTTGATTAACATCTGAATTGCTCTCACGACTGACATAAAAACCCGATACCAGAAACTGATAACCGTATATCTTCAACCTCTGAAGTAGTAACCCATCAACTGAGTGCTTCAACTCAACTCCTGTAATATTCTCGAATACCAAGATCTGATATCTAACAACTGAAATATTTAAACCCAGTATCTGATTGGTCAATCCAACATCTGAAGTATACTTTGCTCCAAACATGTAGTTGATCACCTTCAACGGCTGCCTGTCCAATTGTTACTTCTGAATTTAGCTCTTGTCTTATTTTGTTATCACCAAAACTAATAAATTTTATCTTAACAATTTCCCCCTTTTTGGTGATTACAAAACTTAGCAACTTATCGATCTAAGTAGATGAGCAAAAAGTAAATTGCGCAAGGGTCTGCTGAAATACTAAATTTCATTAAACTGAATTTTGTACATAAGATTTGTACAACTAAGAGTTAAAGAATTTAAAAATCCTTTTCTCCAGTCATCCAATATTTAGCGCTCCTCTTGGGTGGTGCACCTGGTGGATATGGTCCAGATCTTATGCCACGAACTGGCGACTCACCACTTGATCTCCTTCTTTTTGAGGAACCCTTACTGTCGCCTCTTCTCTGACTTCCACTTCCTCCACCGCTTTCCCTAGTACCACTTCCAACAGGACGGCTCTGTTCATCTGCTCTATTGCCAGTGCCACCAGTTCCCCCACTGGGTCGGCTTTTATCGTCAGGAGGAGGTTGAGGGCGGCGGCTGCTACTATATTCCCCCTTTTTGTCATCACTTCCCTTAGTGAGAAAGGCAATGAGTTCTGTAAGGTGAGTACCGAGGGAAGCCAATTGTCCTTGTGTTTCTACGCGGAACTCCAGAAGTTCGTTGCGATTATCAGCTAATTTGTCATCAAAATCCTTAGATAACGCAGCCTTGAGATCCTTCACTTCTTTTCTAGTAGCCTCTAAATCTGTCGATAATATGACATTATGAGTTCGGACAGCTTTTAGTGCTAGCGACAGTGCATTGTTATCATTTTGAGCTTCCTGGCGACTACGTTTGAATAAACCCCGGAAGGTTTCTTTTTGCTCAGCAAGACTGTCAAGGAAGACTCTTTCAACATGATCGATTTTGCACATCACTTCGCTAAGAGCATTATTCGTCTTCCGAGAATCCCTCGATTGATTAGCAACAAGATTGGAGAAAAATTCCCGAAGAGCAGCAATAGAGGCAGAGAGAGCTGTGGCAGAAGAAGTCAAAATAAACTGATCAGGAGCTGAGTCATCTTCCAACTGAATGTCATCTTCAACAAAGTGCATGGAAGAATCAGTTGTGGTGGACGGAGAGTGAGGACGCTGGTCCAAAAGCAACTGTACATTCTGATCCTATACAGCTGAACTAGAAAGAAACTGTACATGTGGACTAACAAAAACTGAAATCTGAACTAACTGTACATCTCTGAACACTGATCTGTCCAAAGCAATAGTGGAAACAAAACTGCGAATATCATCTGTACTCAAACCACTGAACAAACTATACTGAACAAAAGCTGTACATAACTGAGACCAACCTAGAGTAACGACTGTCTGTCTACGAGAACCAAAATTGGAACTGGCTCCACAACTGATAAAGCTCTGCAAATAGTTATTGAACCAACTGGTAGGAGTTTACCAGAGACAGAGCATTCAATGGCCTCTATACAAACATCTCCCCACTGCTTCTTCATCAACTTGAAAAATTCACTAACAGGAGGGAAAGTGTCATCATACGAGCGTTGACGTGAAACTTCATCACTTACAATCCGCTGTGGTATCTTCACCCAGTGGTCACCACATGGTTCAATCACCCAAACTCCATCAACGCAGATCATTGTTCTAATCCAACACGTAGATCGAGTATTGGTGTTGGTTCTGGCAATTACAGCACCTCGATCACGTGGGCGACCTTAAAAAATTTTGAGCAACACGTCTTCTCCCATCTAAGACCGTGTGCCATCGTCTGTACTTTCAAGTCTTCCACCACAAACATATGAAGATCGGAAAGCATCTCCAGTACTTTGAGATCAGTGGCAGAAGAACCTTCACCTGGGACAAAATTGAGCTTCCTTGCCTCTAAACATTTCCTGATTAACAATTATTTGTACTTAGTTAATATGTACATCCTCCTATTGAGAGCTACTCTAGTAGAGTCTGTTTCAGCCCAAGACAAAATGAGTGCCTCCTTATCAAAATACGACTCATCTATCTTTAGATTCGCTAACTTCTTGAGACTGAAGGAATTAAAGAATTTATCTACCTCATCTATAATTTGTTCCCGCAGCTGTACAAGCAGATCAATATCTGCAATGATCAATGAAAGTTTCTCCTTGACGGGATTACCCTTAACTGGGTCTCTTTCCTGAAGGAGCGCCTTCCCCTTATCAGTCGCTGGAATCTTTGGTAGACCGGCCTTGTACCAGTCTCCTTCATGGACCCCAGGGATTGAGATACTCTTGCCTAATGTAATTGGCATTATCTCCACATTGGCAGACGACAATGGGCACTCTACTGGAATTGTCATCAAAATATCCTCCAGGTACATTGCCTCATCTACAGATTGTTCAACAGCCTCTGTCTCCATTTCCTCCACTGGCTCTGTCACAGTATAATCAGCTGTAGCATCTGTCCTGCTGTCAGCCACATCAAAAATCTGCAACGGTTGTTCCTCAATGCCTGTTCCAAAATCCACTGTTTCCATCTCCTCATCAGTGTCACTAGCAGTTACAACTGGTTGATCAGCGTCACGAGAATGAAATTCCTCGTAGGAAAGATTAAGCCACTGCTCCAACTCATCAAATCTTGGAGCGGCCTGTTCCCCAACACCTGATTCACTGACAGCTGTTCCTGCAGCGTCTAATCCACCAACGTCTTGTTCTTCCTCTGGTCCAATTTGAGCAGTCTCAGCAAGGACCTGCCCAATTATGATGTCAACATCATCAGCAGTAGATATACCTGCGTTAGCAACATCTGCTACTGCTGGCTCAGAAACAGGTTCAACAATGCCTTCAACAACTGTCTCTTCAGCGACCTCTACAGCTGGTTCTCCCACAGTAGTTTCACTAGCAACCTCTGCAACTGGTTTTTCAACAATTTCATCATCAGAACCTAGAACCAACCTTCTTTTCTTCTTTTGGATTTTGTGTTTTGGTGCGGAGGGAGGTTGCTCTGTTGGTGCAGCTGCAGTTGGTTCAATGATTTGAAGTGGTACAACTTCCTGTGCCACAGGCAAGATCTCCAATTTGTCTTTTGAAGAACTAGATTTACTCTTTGTCGTCCTTTTCTTTTTCATGACTGGTTCAGCCGCAGTAGTAACAGCTGGTCTTTTCTTAGACAACCTTTTTCACAGGTGTTCTCTTCACCCGGGGTACATCAGCCACTTCTTCCACACCAACCTTGCCATTGAGAGAGATATAGCGATGCACTGTTTTCTCTGTTAGGATTTTTGAAGAAGGAAAATCCGAGGATTCTCCCAGTTCCAAGTTTGGCACATTCTCCAGCAAAAGGCTGATTTGAATGTCTTAGCCTTTGGCTTGCCTCGTTCCTGCAGTCACCATGTTCTTAAGAATGTTGAACAATAGCCTGTTCTAGTTTATCCTCACTCCACATGTGATTGCAGCCATCATCAGAAACTTCTCCTTGGTAATTGCATCAAAGGACCCGGCCTTTACAGATATCGTTTTGGCCAGAATGTCACAGAGAAGTCGAAACTCTATCTTCATCTCCCTCTTTTTCCCTGAAGTACTCACTGGTTCGCCAGAAAGAGAAACGATGCTCTTCGCATCAAACACTATATCTTTAGGAATCTCAGATAAATCTGTCTAACCCTCCACCAGAAGCTCAAAAGTCTCTGCAAACAGCTGTTCTGAAATCTCCACAGTCATTCCATTTACGGTACTGACAACCAATCCATCCCTAACTGATCCATTTTTAAAGAACTCCAACAGTGCGGCCTCGTGAATCACTGCGGGGCAGCCCATAAAGCCTTTCAATCCAGTAGCCACAAGGGATTCTAACATCGCTATCATCCCGGCGTTGTCCATAGAAAGAACAGATTCAAAGCAAATATGGACGGTGATGACAAACAGAGAAGATGCCATTTCAGATTTGTAGATAAACTGAGAGTACGCCTGAATGAAATATGCAAGAGAACACACACAGAGAATACGAGCACAAGAGTACACGAGAGTAAAAGTATGCAAGGTAAGTAAGACGTTAAACAGGAAATTCCATAATATATTTAGAGAATTTTAAACGATTAGAGAGAGAAACGATGTAGATGTGACGATTGGAATGATGACAACCACGTGGCAATCATCCGACGGTGCGTACAATATTTTGAAATGATGTTGAAAAGATTTTATCAAAATTACGAAATATAGAAAGTATTTAAAAATAATTTTGAAAAGATTTTACCCGTACAGGGAAAAGGTTAAAAAGACGCGCGCCAAAATTGATATCATCACAGCTGGTGCAGCGATTGTAATAACATCACTGTTGATTTTAATGTATCGCTGAGGGTAAAGTAGGAGCTGATCATAAATAAGCATCAGCTGTATATATGTGACTTCTGAATATATCTAGACATCACATATTCAGCTAACGTCGCGCTTAACAAATCAGATCCTAGTTCCCCCTACGAATGATATCCTCCAACGCAATATGCTTGCCTCAGCTGAAAGTCTTTTCGTTCCCCCTGAACAACAGACTTACAGCTGATTTTAGCAACAGCTGACAACCTGCAAAATTGTTAGCGCACAGAAAAATTAAGGCAATTCAAGGAGACCTAATATTTTCTAAAATAAGAGAACTTAGCGTCTGGTAGAGGTTTGGTGAAGATTTCAGCAACTTGCTGCTCAGTTGACACATACTCCAGCCGGAAGTCTTTCTTTAGCACGTGGTCCCTTATAAAATGATGCCTGATGTCTATATGCTTTGTTCTCGAATGTAGTACTGGATTCTGGGTGATCGCGATCGCACTAGTGTTGTCGCAGAGAATAGGCGCTTCAGAAGCATCGATGCCATAGTCCTTCAGCTGATGTTGTATACAAACAATTTGAGCACAGCAGCTGCCAGCTGCGAGGTACTCTGCTTCAGCCATGGACGTTGCGATTGACGTCTGCTTCTTACTAAACCAGGAAATCAGTCGATCTCCCAAGAATTGACAAGTTCCACTGGTGCTCCTGCGATCAATCCTGCGTAGTCTTCATCACTGTAACCGATTAGTTGAAAGCCTGAGTTTTTGGGATATCGAAGACCCACGTTGGAAGTACCCTTAAGATATTTTAAAATCCTTTTTACGGCTATGTAATGTGATTGCTTTGCCTCTGCTTGGAATCTAGCACACATACGGACAACAAACATGATGTCTGGTCTACTAGCTGTTAAGTATAGGAAAGAGCCTATGATACCGCGATAAAGTGATACCTCAATGGCAGTTCCAGCTTCTTCTTTATCCATCTTGATTGAAGAGCTCATTGGGGTAGCAGCTGCTGAACAGTTGTCCATGCCAAATTTCTTCAGCAGTTCTTTCGTGTACTTAGCCTGGTTAATGAAAATTCCATTCTCCAGCTGTCTGACTTGTAAGCCCAGAAAGAACGTCAGCTCCCCCATCATGCTCATCTCAAATTTATCCTGCATCAACTTTGAAAACTTTGGCACAGTTTGGGGTTAGTTGACCCAAAAATTATGTCATCAACGTATATTTGAACTAATAAGACATGATCAGCTTTAACAAATTTAAACAATGTCTTATCTACTGTGCCTATGGTGAAGTCATGCTCGATAAGGAATTTCGACAGTGTACCATACCAAGCTCTGGGTGCTTGCTTCAACCCATATAGAGATTTATCCAACTTATAAACATAATCTGGATGTGTATGATTTACGAAGCCAGGAGGTTGTGCAACATACACTTCCTCTGTTAAGATGCCATTAATAAATTCACTTTTAACATCCATCTGAAAGACTTTAAAGTCTTTAAATGCAACATATGCAAGGAACAGGCGGATGGCTTCTAGCCTAGCTACTGGTGCAAATGTTTCATCGAAGTCTATTCCTTCCATCTGTCTAAAGCCTTGTGCAACCAGTCTAGCCTTATTTCTAGTTACTACGCCATCTTCATTCAGTTTGTTCCTAAAGACCCATCGAGTTCCTATGACTGAATGATTAGAAGGTCTAGGTACAAGTTTACATACGTTGTTGCGCGTAAACTGATTTAATTCTTCTTGAATTGCATCTATCCAACTTGGGTCAGCTAAAGCTCATCTATCATTTTAGGTTCTATATGCGAAAGAAATGCGGAATCAAAATGATCAAGAGATAGCTGGACTCGTGTGCGAACAAGAGATAGAACGTTACCTATTACCTGCTCAGGTGGATGATTTTTGTTCCACCGAAGATCAGATCCAATGGGACTTGCTCCTTGTCGCATTTGAGTGTCTGGCTGGATTGCAACAGCTGGATCAGTTGACACCAATTGATATTCTTCGTTATTGGCTTGTCTTCAGGTTCCAGTTGTTGAGATGGTTGTTCCAGATGTGAGATTGGATCAGCTATTGTATCAGTTGTTTGTCTGGATTCCAACTGATGTGATGTGCTTGCGACTGATGCTTCAGCTGGTGGTCTAGATACCAATTGATGTGTGCTTGTACCTTGTTCATCAGATGTTGGTCTATGAATAGTGGAGTCTGCTTGTGCAACATCTGATTGAGCACCATCTGGTTTAACAACATCTGTGGGAGCAACAGCTGGTTGAGCAACATCTGGTTGAAGGTTGGTTGATCCTCCTCCAATAGCTGGTACACCTGGCGAGATCTGATCCTGCGTAGAGTCAAGGTTAGTTAAATCGATGAATACTGGATTACCTGTCAGATCTTGTTGCGCATTAGTGTGTGGTGTGTCCAGCGCCTGTTGTGTTTCAGCTGAATATCATTGTGGCATGTCATCATCTGATTCATCAAGACTTGTTGATTCCAGACATGAACACAAATCATGTAGGCTTGCAGCTGAATTGGATCTGAAGCTTGTCTCGTCGAACACCACGTGTGCAGATTCTTCAACTGTCAGACTTATGTTGTTGAAAACGCGATATACCTTGCTAATAGCTGAATAACCTAAGAAGATACCTGCATCATATTTTTGTTCAAAGGCTGTTAGGTGCTTTTTTCCATTATTATGAATGAAACATCTACACCGAAACACCCTGAAATATGAAATATCAGGTTTCTTGCCACTCCAGATCTCATATGGGGTTTTTCCGTGCAACTTATTAATCATAGATCTGTTCTGAGTATAACAAGTTGTGTTAACTGCTTCTGCCCAAAATTTTTGAGAAATACCGGAATAAGCAATCATAGACCTAGTAGCTTCTTTTAAAGTACGGTTTCTCCTTTCAGCTAACCCGTTTTGCTGAGGAGTTCTAGCTGCTGAAAGCTCATGCTTTATCCCTAAGTCTTCCAAATAAGAAGTCAATTTTTTATTTAAAAATTCAGTACCACGATCACTTCTTATCCGATTGACTGAACATGATCTGTCATTTTGTAAACGTTTCAAAAGACGTATCAGCTGGTCGGCAGTTTCATATTTTGCTTTTAAAAATAACACCCATGTATATTTTGTAAAATAATCAATAACAACTAGGGTGTAGTTCGTTCTCCCTAAGCAAGTTACGGGTATAGGACCAAAAAGATCCATAAGTAAAAGCACTAAGCTTCGGGAAGAACGTTTACCGCCTTTCTTTTTAAAAGTAGATTTGATTTGTTTTCCCAGCTGACAAGCGGCACAAACCTTGTCCTTAGAAAAATTGATTTTTGGCATACCAGAAACCATATCATGTTGACTCAATTTGGCAAGTGTTTTGAAGTTCAGATGATTCATTCTTTAATGCCACAGCCAACTCTTGTAAGAGTCAGCTGCAAGGCACAACTGTTCAGATTTCAACTGCTCTAATCAATAGATAATGTAGGTATTCCCCGAAAGTTTACCTACCAACACAGTCAGACCAGTTGCACTCTGAACTATGCAAGTGTGTTGTTGAAACTTAAATATGTAACCCTAGTCACATAGCTGACTAATGCTAACTAAATTATAACGTAAATTATCAACAACTAAGATGTCTGAAATAGAGTTGTTACCGTGGATAAGATTATCCTTACCCACAGTGTTACCGTATGCGTTATCACCAAACACGATTTTTGCTCCTTTGTGTGGGACAACATCTGATAGCAGCTTTTGGTTTCCCGTCATGTGTCGTGCACAGCCTCTATCCAGGTACCACAAGATTGATACATCAGCTTGTTCATACCTGTTATCCTGCAATCATAAAAATAGCTTTTGGTACCCAATTTTACTTGGGTCCAGATCGGATTACCCCTTTCGGGACCCATACTTGAATTACCTTGACAATTTTTCCAGTACTAGAGTCCGTGAGGGTCTGTGCATAATTATGGTGATATCTGTTGAGTGTTGATTTCATATTTGACCACTCAGATCCCTCTTCGGCTGAACCTTTCTCCAACTAGATTTTACCTTCGTTGAATTACGCCTTGGCTGGTTAGGAGCAAACGACTTACAACCAGCTTTCGCTTTGTCTTTGTCCAATTTGTTCTTTAGCCAGCTGGGCTTGGAATTCTCAGGTCTTTGATAGCCGATACCAGCTTTTCCTTTATGGTTCAACTTCTGAGAGGTCTGGTCATTATATGTCATCGACTCACAGCTGTCATATGTCACACTGGCTTTGACAAAGCTCATCTTATTGAACTTGTCGTACACCAGCTGTGACAGGGTACTTGTTTCTTCTTCACTCCTTTCACTACTATTGAAACCCAAGCCAGATTTATCATAGACCGGCTTTTGAGCATTATGCAGTTTACCTAGAGAAACTGAAGACTTGGTCCAGGAGCTGATTATCATATTCAACCTTTCGTTTTCAGATTCAAGCTCACTGGACTTTGATCTCAACAAATCATTCTCAGCTGTCAGCTTACTCAACTCGATTTTCAAACTGTCAGCTTCACCAAGTTCAACAGCACTTGGTTCGGCTGAGCTATTTTCAAATCATCGTTTTCAGCCTTAACTTTCTCGAATGTGTGAGAAAGCTTCCTGTACTCTTTGAACATATCATTAAGTGCACTGAGAAGGTCTTCTCATGTAAATTCAATGTTAGAGAAGTTGAATACCTCGTCATCAGATGTCTGGTCAGCCATGAGACAGTGAACTTCATCCTGTTCACTATCGCTTATGAGGAACTACTGGATGAAGAATCTGAATCGGTGTCAGCCCAACTCTTGGTGCTTTCCTCAACAACTAGTACTTTGCGATCATTCTTGCGGCTGGGTCTTTTATCGCCTCGTGTCCTCATCCTTCTATCCTTGGATCTGTCGACAATTCTCTCATTTGTCTTGTCATCTTTTTTGTATCGATCCTCCTTATTTTCATCTCTTCTGTATCTGTCTTCCTTCTTGGGCCTGTTGCAATCAGCTGCAAAATTCCTTGGACGTCCACAATTAAAGAAATTCATATAAGATTATGAACATTATTATAAGCTGTAGAAGGGTTGTAGGATCTTCTCAGGTATTTTCCAAACTTCTTAACGAATAGGGACATGGCATCATCGCTGAGTTGATCAGCCGTCTTGCTAGCACTTGGAGAGAACTGTTCAGTCGTTGTAGCAACTAGTGCTTTTGTCTGCTGGGATGTCGAGGTTCCAGCTACTTCTCTTGTTTCCAACTCGAACTCATAAGCTTTTAAATTTGCAAACAAGTCGTGAAGCTCCAGCTTGTTCAGATCTTTGGACTCCCTCATAGCCATCATCTTCACGTCCCATTCCCTGGGCAACGCTCTCATCACCTTCAACGCCAGCTCTCTGTTGATATACTCCTTGCCAAGACTCGTCAACTCAATAACAACGGCACTGAATCTTTCATCGAACTCTGTCATGGTCTCTCCATCTTTCATCTTGATCGATTCATACTTCTGTTGAGTGATAGTCAGCTTGTTCTCCTTCGTCTCATCATTTCCTTCACATATTTGGGTCAGCTTCTCCCATATTTCCTTGGCAGAGGCAGAGGTCTTGATCTTACTGAACATGTTTTTGTCCAGCGTCTTGTAAAGGATATCCCTGGCCACATTGTCCAGATTCACCTTCTTTTTGTCCTCATTAGTGTATTCATGTCTGCACTTTTCCAGAAACTGAGGCTCGCCGTTCGATATCGCAAAGTCTAGGTTTGGCTTCATTATCTTCAACGGCCCTTCTGTGATAACAGACCACATGTCGTCATCTTGAGCAGCCAGATGCGCCTGCATGAGAATCTTCCAATCATCATAGTCCTCCTTATAAAACATAGGAATCTTGTTGTGAGAAGTCGACATTTTAATATATGATAAAACACAAACAGCAACTGTTCAATACTGAGATGCGCAGGCTCTGATACCAATTGATAGGATCAATGTGGTACGAAAAACAGGCCTAGGAGTTCAGAAGGGGGGGGGGTTGAATGAACTCCTTGGTATTTTAAATACTTTCGAAACCTTTAAACAATTTTTACAAGCACCTGCTTAACTTAAATCCGAGTTACCAGATTTAAGATATCTCAGTCGAAATGCTGATTTCATGGCTAACAATATATGTGCGGAAATAAGCCAATCAATCAGTGAACAGTGTACAGTAAATAAATGCAGTAATGTAAGAGTTTAAGAGATAAGAGATTTGTTTATGGAAGTTCGGATATCAATATCCTACGTCTCCCCTTCTTCCTTTTCAGGAAGGTTCCACTAGAAGATTTGATGGTTACAGGCCTTTTGAAAACACCCAATCACGCAAGCAGCACTTAACGTGAACTCCTAGCAAGACAACTTCACCAAGCAGATGCAACTGCTGTTTACAACACTTGTATTTTCTTTTCAAACGGCCTTTGTGTGGCACGTTTGTTACAGACTCAACAATGAATAATAACAGTGAGTACAGATCTATTGTGACTGCAAATCTTCTGGTTTCTAAACAAAGAAACGCGATTCAATAGGTGAACCAGAAGATGACTCGAAGGTAATGTCTGTGAAAATCAACACTTGTGTTCTTCGAGTTTGTGAGCTTTTGAATGATAGCTTCAATGTGCGATATGCTCAGAGATAATGAGAACGACGAATAGTGGAGTGAAGGAGAGTGATCGAGAGATTCAAGAGTGACCGAGAGCTTCTCCAGTTCAAATATCAGCTCTATATATACTCTTCATCCTCCAACGATCATTAAATTTGGCTAAGGAAACAAAATCCCTTTTGAAAATCTGTTAATCGTGCGACCGTATATCCTGCTCCACCAAATGGTAAATTGCACATCGTCAGAGCCAATTTGTCGTCTTACCATATTTGTGCAACCACAGTATAACATCCTCTGTAAATTGTGTACTATTTATCCAAAATAGTACCGACGTTGTCTCCTTAATTCCAGGCAATAGTACGATTCAATCTTCACCATTGATTCTTTCCATTTTGAATATGTAATCGCGTAGGAATCTATTTGTCACTTGCGCCTGAATTCTCTTATTGTTAATACAGCTTTTTCTTTCTTGAAGAAGATGAATAGTTCACCGCTGATAGAATACGTGACTGTTACTACTGAATAAATAACGCCAACTAAATCTTTGCAACAACTCAGTGTCCAACTACTGATCGTAACAATGACTGAATGCATGCATAAACCAACGTTTGAATTCTAGAGCTAAACCAAACGCTGTCGTATCAACTAATCCAAACGACGTAGTTTTGTTGTTCGTTAAGAAACATGCTAACACCTGAGTAGTTGCGTCTGATATCAAATTAACAACTGAATCCCATCGGCTGAATACACTTCTGAAAGAAATACCCAACGTTTGAATATTCTCGCTACAGAAGTAGAATTCAACTGCTGATCATAAAAACCAATAACTGATTATATCAACAGCTGATTAGATATCCAACGCCTGAATAGATACCCAACGTCGGAAATATCCTCCTTTTTGTAAATTGAGAATATGATATAACGACTGGTTGCAACGACTGAAAGTTCCAACAACAATCACGACTGAATCAAAAGCACTGTAGCCAACTACTGAAAATACTTACTACTGAAATAAATACCCAACTGCTGAAATATGTTGACTACTGAAGTGAATATCCAACTGCTGAATTAATATACTTCTGACATAAGTATCCAACGGCTGAATGAATACCAAAGTCTGATTGTGTAACCCTTGATTAACATCTGAATAGCTCTCACGACTGACATAAAAATCCGATACCAGAAAATGATAACCGTATATCTTCAACCTTTGAAATAATAACCCATCAACTGAGTGCTTCAACTCAACTCCTGAAATATTCCCGAATACCAAGATCTGATATCTAACAACTGAAATATTCAAACCCAGTATCTAACTGGTCAATCCAACATCTGAAGTATACTTTGCTCCAAAAATGTAGTTGATCACCTTCAACGGCTGACTGTCCAAGTGATACTTCTTTAGCTCTTGTCTTATTTTGTTATCACCAAAACTAATAAATTTTATCTTAACAAAGATATCCAAACTGGAACAGTGATGGGACGCCTGAGCTGGATTGGTCGAAGATATCTAGCTGGAACAGTAAGGGGATGTCCAAGCTGATACATCTGTTTACTTCCATAAGTTCGGGGAACACCAAGTTGGTTCACCAGCTGGGAGTAGGAGCAGCACGAAGATCAAGCGCAGAGAATGAAGAGCAGAATTGAAGCGCAGAATGGTGTAGTGGAGAACGGCTCAAGCGCAGATCAAGTGCAGTGTACAAGAGAAGTGTTCAAGTGCAGAGCCGTATACAAGAGCAGTGATCAAGTGCAGGTCTGATCACAGAATTCTTTTGTAACCAGTTCATCTTAAGGATCTCAGTACTTGGGAAGACTGAATCTAAACTTGTTATCATATCCCAAAGAAGATGGGATATATTCACTGGTGTTGGACTGTAGTCCAACCAGTGAAGGAAAGGTGTGATTGCCAAAGGTTTGGAAGAGGTGTCTGAATGGACCAAGTGAGCAAGCAAGCACACAAAGGGCTCCTGACAAGAAGAATAGATCCCAGCGCAGCTCAAGAGTAGGAAAGAACAGAACAAGCTCAGCTGCAGACAAAAAGAGGCGCAGATATAGAAAATTCTCCAAAAGAAGATCAGTTTGAAGATGAGAACAAAGAAGATAGTGAGGAGAAGGAGAGAGCTCTGTAGGAGCCGTGGAAGCAATCAGCTTAACAGAGAAACAAGCTGAGAAACCAGAACCAGACAAATCAATCTGGTCAAATAAATCAGTTTGAACAATCAAACGAAGACCAATTTAATTGGTTCAAACTGATTTGTTTTGTCTTGTCCACATCAGTCACAAGCAAACAAGAGCTTGAAATTAGCAAAGGCTGCAGAATCACCGATGAAAAGATCTCGTCAAATAAAGCCTGCAACGCATTAACAGCCAAAGGACACAAAGTACATATGCGTCAGAAGACTTTTCAGAACGGCTACAACTTTGTGTCCAACGGATAAATCCAGGAATAGGCTTTATATACAGGCGCAATAGAACAGAAGAAGAGATGCGCAAAACAGAGAGAGCATAGTTGTGTGAAGTCCAAACAGAAAATCAAGAAACGCACAACATTGAACCTGGGAAGACAATGAAAAATCAGCTCGAACAAGGAGCACTTCCCAGGCTGTGTGAGATTTAATTATTCAGAGACCGTGCTTACACTGTAAAACTCGCACACACACATTCACTCACATTCTAAAGTTGAGATAGATAGATCAGAGTGAATGTGATTCAATACTCTCCATTGTAGTCTTTGGACAGAGACGTTAAACAAGTCAAGTTGTCTTTTGCACTGATACGTTCAAGAAGTGTGAGTTATCTTTCGCACTGAGACGTTAAGAAGTGTATATAGCCTTTCTCACTGATGCAGTAAAGAAGTGAGTTAGACACACACAGCTTGCAGTCTGGTGTGCAGTGGAGTGGCTAGGAGTTCTTGTGGCTGCGGGTCGTAGGAGTGGGTTGCAGCGAGGGTCGTTTTAATCAAAGCCTTCTAGTGGATCCTTCCCGTTGCGGAAGAAGGGGAGACGTAGGAGATTTAGTTTCGAACTTTCATAAACAAATCAGCGTATCTTTCTTTACTGATTTCAGTATTTGCATATTCATGCATTGCATATTTGTCAAATGCATAAAATGTTTAATCGAGCTTTCGAACTTAAGAGAACAGTTTGAGTTATTTCCGCATGATTATTATTCATTACTCAATCTGTATCTCGGTGCACAAGTATTCCAGAACACTGAGCTATTGCAGCTCAAGACAAGTTAACCAGATCATTCGGCTGTGTGTCGAGCTGGTTTCAGCATCCTGTTGGAACCAGCATGATTAGCACTTTCTTTGTATCAAGCTAGTTTCACCAACCAGCTGTAACCAGTTTGGTTATAGCAACCCGGTTTCAATGCCTTGCTGAATCCCGCGTCTTAACATTCGATCTGGATACACCCTCTAAAGTGCCAATATAACAAGTATATAGAGAGTAAATCGATCCTAACATTCTGAATCGGTTATTTAATTTTAAAGTTTAAGGTCCAATTTTAAGATTTTTGGTAAAATCTTTTAAAGTCAGAGCTTTTAGTCAAATTTTTAATTAATTTGGACCTAATATTTTATTTTAAATTTTAAAGTAAAAAAATGTGGTCTTTTGGATTTTAATTTAGTCAAAAATGGTTATGGGATTTTAATTTAGTTAAAGTTGGTCAATTGATTTTAAATTAGTCAAAATTAGTTTTTGGAGCTTTTAAAGTCAAAATTGGAGGATATTGGGGATTTTAAAGATGAATTTTCAAGTTGTGGGCTAAGTTCAATTTTATAGTAAGTATAGACTTGTGGGCTTAGAATTAGTGGGCTATACTCCTGAACCAATCGTTGATCGAAGTAGAAAATGTAGAAGCCCGTGAATGTATATTTAATTATATATGTAGTATTCTATGTACGTAAATGTTTTAAAGGAAATGATTAAAAATACATTGACGGGCTAAGCTTTTAAATTGCATGATTTTAAGAAATGCACGCATCATGAATGTTTATGGAACGTTAAAGGCATGTTCTTTAAAAGAAAAAACCCGAGGAATTGAATGATTTGTGGCAAGTTTATGATGAGGGAATGCGGGATATCGGGCCCGTTGAACTTCTGTTTCCATGTATTACGAGCTTATGGATCCATGTGTTCACGGCATGATGAAGTGGCAGCATAGAGGTGTGACTTTATAGGGATCACGAGTTAAGGTCGGGTGAACCACACCGCAGCATACGTTGGTTTATAGATTGATCAATCGAATATGGTCCACACTTCAGGATACGACTCATACGTTTTTCATGTTATGCTATGTCATGCCTTATGTATGTTATATATTATGTATGATATGAAATGTACGAAACAATGTTTTTAAGATCATTCATGCATTCATGTTATTTTATTACAAATGTGTGCCTGTATGTCTAACTTTACTAGTATGTACTTTGTTATGTTACAAGATAGAGCATGCTGAACATCTAGGCTCACTAGGTTTAAATGGTGCAGGTGATGACCCTGCTGATGAGTACATTCCTATTGGCGATGAGGATCTCTGAGCGCCCGCTGCAGCTATACCCCGTGGCTGCATTGGTGTTTTGATTTAGTCATGAGACGCTTTTCAAATATTGGTTTTAACTTTTTTATTTTCAGTGCTTTTACGCAGTCTGATTTTTATAGTATGGATGATTTAACGATTTAAGATATTTATTTGATTTATGTTTTGAAGTGATGGTTAAGAAAATTTTTTAAAAGGGGACGAGCCACACTTTCAATTTATGTATTTCGTAAATGTTTTTTTTAAAAAAATTATAGAGTCTGGTTCGTTTTAGTTGGTATCAGAGCGGTGGTTCTGGTGGTGTACTAGCCTGCTGCGTGGAGCTCGGAATTCGCACTACCAGTCTGTGAGTTTATAGTTTTATGATTCATGTTTTCTTTTGCATGCTGCATGTTTTTTTTCTGCATGAGTTTTGAGTTAGAATTTTAAGAATTAGACGCTTAGTCATGCACTTAGATTTACGTGATAAGGTTTTGGTGTGCATGTTTGCCTCCCAGACGTGCTATCGGTACGTAACTTAATTTCGGGGAACGAAATTTCTACAAGGGGGAGATTGTAACGACTCGAAATCAAGATTACGTGAGAATGAGTGCATGAGTAGGGGAAAATAATTTTAGATGATTACATGCCATTTTATGTGATTTAATTATGATTTTATGTTGTAAGGTATGCATGTCTTGTTTTCAGTCTGTTTGAGTTACGGAAGCGTGGACGAGGCAAGGGACGACCGAGATGAAAATAATTTGAGATTTTTAAGTCCTTAGATTTTAAGAATAAATTTATAATTTTTTTAAGCAGCAAATTTCCAAAAAGTGTTGTTTTTATGATTATTTTGGAGGGGAACCCGTTTGTCGCCTATACGAGCTGTTTTGTGTGATTTTAAGGTGTTTTAAAATTTTAGAGGGCCTTTATTTCGAAAGTTAGAAGTTTTAAAATCTTGGTTTAGAGTTTTAATTAACTTGGAGACTTAAGTGAGTGGTAAGCATGTAAAAATCCTTTTCTTTTCTTAATGAAACATTAGGGGTTAATTTGGTCACCATCATTATTTTATAACTCAAATATTTGTTCAACCTCAGCCTCCACTCTCAAGATAGCCGTCCCCTCCCCCTCTCAAGAACACTCCCCATCGAAAATTTCAAATCTTTGGTTGTTCAAACGCGGTCGTGCCCCGATCTCGCGTCCCACACGTTTGTAACTCGCAGATCTTATTCTATCCAAATCAGGCATGTAATATCGATTCCTTTTCTCACCATTTAAGCCATAGTAAACTAGTTTTTAAGTTAATTTGGTCACCATCATTATTTTATAACTCAAATATTTGTTCAACCTCAGCCTCCACTCTCAAGATAGCCGTCCCCTCCCCCTCTCAAGAACACTCCCCATCGAAAATTTCAAATCTTTGGTTGTTCAAACGCGGTCGTGCCCCGATCTCGCGTCCCACACGTTTGTAACTCGCAGATCTTTATTCTATCCAAATCAGGCATGTAATATCGATTCCTTTTCTCACCATTTAAGCCATAGTAAACTGTTTTTAATGTTCAATTTATGATTGGTATGTGATTTATTCAGATCTATGCATAATGTTTGAGATCCATGCATGTTCATAATTTTCAAAACGTATTTGATTCTTTTTTTGTGAAGCTTCGGTCATGGGTTATTCATGGGGCTAGTGTTTGGTCCAAGGGTGATACAGGTAGTTATTCCATCGAGTTAGGATCACTTAGGTCTAAACGGGAAGTGATTTGGTCAAGAAACGAATTAGTTATAAATTTTATGATCAGCACATGTCATGGATTGTTGTCTGTGCGCGACAGTAGAGTTGTTGGGGTAGGGTATGTCAATACGTGCGGTATGTGTGGAAGAGGTTAATTTCAGGAGATATACCATTGAGTTAGGTTCATGTAGGTCCAACCGGTGAGTGATTTGGTCGAGGAACGAATTAGTTATGAATTTTTTGGCTAACACATATCCTGGTTGTAGTCTGCACGCGAGCAGTAGGATTGCGGGCGTCGGGTTGGTCACGTTCTGAATCGTTTTTGAATTTATTTTGTTCCAGGGACTATTATATTTTGTTAGGATTATTTGGGTCGAAGCAGAGAGTGATTTGGTTAAGAATGAATTTTTAATGATTTTTATCGTTTTGTCGCTCGAAATGAGCCTCGTCGGGTCCTTTTTGTGAAAATTGTGATTTCGAGTGTTTGGGGCTGCCAAAGTCGTGGATGGTTATTTTTTATGTTTTAAGCATATTTTAAGATTTTTTCCTGCATTTTTAGAATTTATTTGATTTTATGGGATTTTTGGCAATTTTAGCGTATTGGGCCGAATATTTTCAAGTCAAAATTTTAAAGTTAAAATCCTTTTATTCATGGCCTAATACTTTTATCTAATTTTAAAGTCAAATTTTGGTCATTGAGATTTTATTTGGTCAAAATATTTTAAGTTTGGTCAAACTTATTTTAATTCTGGATCGATTATTTTAATTTTAAAGTTTAAGGTCCAATTTTAAGATTTTTGATCAAATATTTTAAAGTCAAAGATTTTAGTAAAAATTTTAATTAATTTGGAACTAATAATTTATTTTAAATTTTAAAGTCAAAATTGTGGTCTTTTGGATTTTAATTTAGTCAAAATTGGTCATGGGATTTTAATTTAGTTAAAATTGGTCAATTGATTTTAAATTAGACAAAATTAGTCTTTGGAGCTTTTAAAGTCAAAATTGGAGGATATTGTGTATTTTAAAGATGAATTTTAAGGTTATGGGCTAAGTTCAATTTTAGAGTAAGTCTAGACTTGTGCGCTTAGAATTAGTGGGCCATACTCCTGAACCAGTCCTTGCACGAAGTAGAAAATGTAGAAATACATGAATGTATATTTAATTATATATGTAGTATTCTATGTACGTAAATGTTTTAAAAAAGGATTAAATATATATTGACGGGCTAAGCATTTAAATTGCATGATTTTAAGAAATGCACGCATCATGAATGTTTTGTGGAACGTTAAAGGCATGCTCTTTTAAAAGACAAAACCCGAGGAATTAAATGATTTGTGGCAAGTTTATTATGAGGGGATGCGGGATATCGGGCCCGTTGAACTTCTGTTTTCATGTATTACGAGCTTATGGATCCATGTGTTCACGGCATGATGAAGTAGCAGCATAGAGGTGTGACTTTATAGGGATCCCGAGGTAAGGTCGGATGAACCACATCGCCGCGTACGTTGGTTTATAGATTGATCAATCGAATATGGTCCACACTTCAGGATACGACTCATACGTTTTTCATGTTATGCTATGTCATGCCTTATGTATGCTATATGTTATGTATGATATGAAATGTACAAAACAATGTTTTTAAGATCATTCATGCATTCATGTTATTTTATTACAAATGTGTTCCTATATGCAAAGGATATCGGGCCCGTTGAACTTCTGTTTTCATGTATTACGAGCTTATGGATCCATGTGTTCACGGCATGATGAAGTAGCAGCATAGAGGTGTGACTTTATAGGGATCCCGAGGTAAGGTCGGATGAACCACATCGCCGCGTACGTTGGTTTATAGATTGATCAATCGAATATGGTCCACACTTCAGGATACGACTCATACGTTTTTCATGTTATGCTATGTCATGCCTTATGTATGCTATATGTTATGTATGATATGAAATGTACAAAACAATGTTTTTAAGATCATTCATGCATTCATGTTATTTTATTACAAATGTGTTCCTATATGCAAATTTATTAGTAGGTACTTTGTTATGTTACAAGATAGAGCATGCTGAGCCTCTAGGCTCACTAGGTTTAAATGGTGCAGGTGATGACCCTACTGATGAGTACATTCCTATTGGCGGTGAGGATCTCTGAGCGCCCTCTGCAGCTATACCCCGTGGCCGCATTGATGTTTTGATTTAGTCATGAGAAGCTTTTCAAATATTGGTTTTAACTTGTTTATTTTCAGTGCTTTTACACAGTCTGATTTTTACAGTATGGATGATTTAACGATTTAAGATATTTATTTGATTTATGTTTTGAAGTGATGGTTTACAAAATTTTTTAAAAGGGGATGAGCCACACTTTCAGTTTATGTATTTCGCAAATGTTTTTTTTAAAAAAAAAATTCTAGAGTCTGGTTCGTTTCAGTCGGTATTAGAGCGGTGGTTCTGGTGGGGTACTAGCCTGCTGCGTGGAGCTCGGAATTCGAACTACCAGTCTGTGAGTTTTATAGTTTTACGATTCATGTTTACTTTTTCATGCTGCACGTTTTATTTCTGCATGAGTTTTGCGTTAGAATTTTAAGAATTAAATGCTTAGTCATGCACTTAGATTTACGTGATAAGGTTTTGGTGTGCATGTTTGCCTCCCAGACGAGCTATCGGTACGTAACTTAATTTTGGGGACGAAATTTCTACAAGGGGGGAGATTGTAACGACTCGAAATCAAGATTCGTGAGAATGAGTGCATGATTAGGGGGAAAATTTTAGATGATTACATGCCATTTTATGTGATTTAATTATTATTTTATGTTGTATGGTATGCATGTCTTGTTTTCAGTATGTTTAAGTTACGGACGCGTGGACGAGACAAGGGACGACCGAGATGAAAATACTTTGAGATTTTTAAGTCCTTAGATTTTAAGAATATATTTATAATTTTTTAAGCAGCAATTTCCAAAAAGTGTGGTTTTTATGATTATTTTGGAGGGGAACCCGTTTGTCGCCTATACGTGCTGTTTTACTTGATTTTAAGGTGTTTTAAAATTTGAGAGGGCCTTTATTTCGAAATTAGAAGTTTTAAAAGCTTGGTTTAGAGTTTTAATTAACTTGGAGACTTAAGTGAGTGGTAAGCATATAAAAATCCTTTTCTTTTCTTAATGAAACATTAGGGGTTAATTTGGTCACCATCATTATTTTATAACTCAAATATTTGTTCAACCCCAGCCTCCACTCTAAAGATAGCTGTCAGGCCTCGTGCTCACATCAGAGATAAATCACGCAAACACTAGCAAAAGTAGCTAAAAAGTGGTTAAAATTTTTGCTTTTGGCCTGACTGAAAGATAATATAATTTAAACTACGATACTCAAAATATATCCCAGTTACACAACAAGCAAAGGCTACAAGCCCAAAGTTAAACAGTACAGCATAATCATGCATCAAATACCTGAAAACAACCACAACTGAATACAACAGAGCACAGGGCATCCCCTGGCTAAGTACTGATACATATATATTATATACTAACTGGGACACTCTAACCACCTCCTGGGGCACCTCCAGCTGGATTAAAACGACGACCATCTGTAAAACCTGGAGTCCCTGAAAACAAACACAGACAACAAAACAAACCAATCCCGAGAGGGACATGGGGTCAAACCCTAGTACGGAGAGCAACTGAAACAGCTAAAGAAACAGCGTAAGATAAAATGCAGATACGATGCATGAGACATTGAACAACAGCCGAAGGCTTCAACCGAAGAAGGGAGCCAAGGAACTCAAGCACAGCTCAACAGAATTTGCAACGAAAGGTGGCCACGATGTGTGTACAATCATACGGGAATTACCCGCTCATCTTTACACCACACCCGAATACCAGATGCATCAAACAACTCAACCTGCCGTTGCCCAACCCATGAACTGTGGTAGTTAACCACTCGGCGCATGAGGGCTAACAAATCCCAGCAGAGAGATGAGAGTGAGGTATTGCCGCTCGCCCTCGCATCCTGGTAAGAAACGAACAGCAACAACAAAGCACAATGCAACAAGATCTGAATTGACGTGAATTAATGCATGTATGCAACAGATGATTAACACATAACACACATTAAGCATACCAGCAACCTCACATTAAATCCCACGCCAATTCCAAGTTATAACAAGCTCAAATACGTACCTCGATATTCTGCGCAACAATTACCACACACGGGGTCCCGAGAAATCTGGTACAAAACCTGAACAACGCAACACACGAACGTTGGAGCAGCTTCGTGATTCTGCCTCCAGCCAACCACAACCTCCAAAAGTGGTATCGAATGAAGCACCGAAGAAAGAGGAGTCCAAAGCTCCAACTCTCACTTCCAACAGATCTGTCTATCGTCGAGAATTGGAAGAAAACCACCGTGATGAACAGTAACCTAGGGTTCGCGACAGAGATCGACATCGGGAAAAATATTATAAGAATGGGATCTGTTACTAATTCGAAGACCAAGTCTTCTATTAAATACACTTCTCAACAGCTGACAGAAACAGGAACAGATTCCACCGAAAAAATCAGTTGTCATCGCTGTTATCTCAACCAACAGCTGAACCAACAGCTGATCGAACCAACAGCTGAATCTCTCAAACAACACTAAGGCTAAATGGCGTCACACTAACTTAAACAAACGACGTCGCAGAGGGACACGTCACCTCGGTACCAACGGCTGATCAACAAACCAGCAGCTGAATAACACAATGCATCAGATCCCTCAATAGAAGATGTCTAATGCGACCAACAGCTGACGCTAAACGTTACACCCAAAACGTTGTCGTTCCAACTTATCAAAACGAAGAAGTTTCGATACCCGCTAAGAAACACGCTAGCGAAACCAACAGCTGGTTCCTGTTCACAAAACGTCATTGCTTCACAGTCCCTTAGAGCTCTCTGCTGACCATCGTAACTAAAGAACCAACGTTTGAAACCCACGTCAGCATTGCTGCTGATTCCTATCAACACGCAACGTCTGAAATACCAACAGCTGACGCGATCGCTCATCGATGATGCAAAACCAAAATAGATATCTCTCCCGCGACATCTGATAGCATCTCAACGGCTGATTCCAACAGTTAGACAAATTTGATGACTTCAACTCATGCATCTACTACCAGCTGGTTTCAACCCGAGCAACACTGATCGCGAAAACACAGGTCTCACATCTCTCCCCCACTAAAACACGATTTCATCCTCGAAATCAAACTCGGGGAAACAACTGAACTCACAACCAAGAGTTCAAGATAACTGAGCAAACAACAAACAAGAACTAGGGAAAAGAGCAACCAAAACTAACCAACAACTGGAAACTGATACAACATCTACTTAAATAGATGCGGCCACTCATGCTGCATCTTCTCTTCCAGCTCCCAGGTAGCTTCTTCCCTACCATGTTTGCTCCATTGCACCATTAACAAAGAATGGTTTTATTCCTCAACTGTTTCTCTTTTCTGTCTAGAATTTGCAAGGGATACTCCACGTAGCTCAACGTCTGATCTAGCTCAACCTCGTCAGTTCTCAACACATGAGAAAGATCTAGCTCGTACTTTCTCAACATGGAAACATGAAAGAAATCATGTAGAGAAGATAATTCTGGTAGCAACAACAGCCGATACGCCAAAGGGCCAATCCTCTCAACAATTTCATACAGACCAACATAACGAGGGGCTAACTTTCCCTTGTGTCCAAAGCGCATAACACTGCGAAACGGAGAAACTTTAAGGAATACCTGATCACCAGCCTGAAACTCTAGAGTTCGACGCCTCTTATTAGTTTGGGCAGCTTTCATCCGTTGTCGAATCAGATCCACATGATCCTCATTTGCTGCACAAAATATGGGACAGACAGCTGCTTCTCCCCCACTTCTTCCCAAAATACAGGCGATCTGCACTTTCTGCCATACAAAGCCTCGTACGGTGCCATGACAATCGTCACTTGGTAGCTGCTATTGTAGGAAAAACCCAACCAAAAGCCAACGCGTCTTGCCAGCTACCACCAAAATCCATCACAACAGCTCTTAACATATCCTCCAACGTCTGGATAGTTCTCTCAGATTGACCATCTGTGTGGGGGTGATATGCGGTACTCATAGCCAATCTGGTACCCAAAGCTTCTTGTAAACTCTTCCAAAACCTGGACGTAAACCTTGGATCTCGGTAAAAAACATCAAAACAGGCACACCGTGCAATCTAACCACCAACAGCTCTTAACATATCCTCCAACGTCTGGATAGTTCTCTCAGATTGACCATCTGTGTGGGGGTGATATGCGGTACTCATAGCCAATCTGGTACCCAAAGCTTCTTGTAAACTCTTCCAAAACCTGGACGTAAACCTTGGATCTCGGTAAAAAACAATCAAAACAGGCACACCGTGCAATCTAACCACAAAATCCACGTACATTTTTGCCATTTTCTTCAAACAAAACGTCATACCATAGGGAATAAAGTGTGCAGACTTCGACAATCTGTCGATAACAACCCAAATCGCATCACAACCTCTGCTGGAACGAGGCAAATGAGTCACAAAATCCATCGCTATGTGCTACCGATTCCATTGGGGCACTTCCAAACTCTACAACAGACCACCAGGTCTCATCCTTTCTGCCTTAACCATCTGACAGTTCAAGCAACGAGCGACAAAACCAGCAACTCACTCTTCAAACCAGCCCACCAGAAGTGTGGCTTCAACGCATGGTACATCTTCCGTGCACCAGGATGAACACTGTGTCTACTGCAGTGCGCTTCTCTAAGAATCTCCTCTCGAAGATCTATCAAGTTGGGCACAACCAACCGACCACGAAAACGCAAACAATCATCAGACGAAACAGAATAGTCTTCAAGCTGTCAAGCCCTGACCTTCAACTTCAACTCATGGATGGAAGGATCTGTCCTTTGAGCGGCTCTAATGTTCGAAACAATTTGTGGCTCCACTTGAAATGAAGAAACCACAACATAATCCTCAGCCGTGTAAAACCTCCAACCAGTAGTGCTGAGATGCTCATAATCCTTAGAAATATACAGAGACGCAAGCATATTTTCCGGAGCCTTTCTGCTCAACGCATCACTCACTACGTTAACTTTCCCAGGCTGGTACTTGATCTCACAATCAAAATCCTTTAGCAGCTCCATCCACCTACGCTGTCTCATATTCAAGTCAGGCTGTGAAAACAGATACTGCAAACTCTTGTGGTCCGAATATACCACAAACTGCTCGCCATACAGATAGTGGCGCCAAATCTTCAACGCAAAGACAACAGCTGCTAGCTCCAGATCATGAACTGGGTATTGATTCTCGTGCGGTTTCAGCTGCCGTGAGGCATACGTAATGACTCGATCATGCTGCATCAACACATAGCCCAATCAATTGAGCGAAGCATCAGAACATACGACGAAGCCACCTGAACCAGACGACAAAGCCAACACAGGCGCAGTAGTCAACTTTTCCTTGAGAAACTGAAAAAGCATTCTCGCATTGCTCAGTCCAAACGAACCGCTTGTCTTTCTGAGTCAACTGAGTCATCGGCCTAGCTATACTAGAGAAACGCTCTATAAAACCGACGGTAATACGTAGTCAACTTTTCCTTGAGCAATTGAAAAGCATTCTCGCATTGCTCAGTCCAAACGAACCGCTTGTCTTTCTGAGTCAACTGAGTCATCGGCCTAGCTATACTAGAGAAACGCTCTATAAAACGACGGTAATATCCAACCAGACCCAAGAAAATATGAACCTCAGACACATTCCTAGGATGCTCCCAGTTCAGAACAGCATCTACCTTACTGGGATCCACAGAAATGCCATCCACTGAAATCACATGACCCAAAAACACGACGCGATCCAACCAAAACTCGCACTTAGAGAATTTAGCATACAGCTGCGAGTCCATCAACGTCTGAAGAACAACTCTCAAATGCTCCTTGTGCTCCAAAGGAGTCTTCGAATACACCAAGATGATGTCGATGAACACTATCACAAACTGATCTATAAACTCGCGGAAGACTCGGTTCATCAAATCCATGAAGACTGCAGGAGCATTGGTCAATCCGAAAGGAATTACCAAAAACTCAAAGTGCCCGTACCTAGTACAAAAAGCAGTCTTTGCAACATCTTGATCTCTAACTCTCAGCTTATGGTACCCTGAACGTAGATCGATCTTCGAATATATAGCAGAACCTTGCAACTGGTCATACAAGTCGTCGATCCTCGGCAACGAGTACTTATTATTAACAGTAACTGTGTTCAGCTGACGAAAGTCAATGCACATTCTCATTGTGCCATCCTTCTTCTTGACAAACAAAATAGGAGCTCCCCACGGCGACATGCTAGGTCTGATAAAACCTTTCTCCAGCAAGTCATCTAGTTGCACCTTGAGCTCTCTCAACTCAGCAGGCGCTAAACGATATGGTGCACGCGAAATCGCAGCTGTACCAGGCACCAACTCAATGCTAAAGTCAATCTCCCTCTGCGGAGGAAAACCAGGAATCACCTCCGGAAACACATTAGGAAAATGACGCACCAAAGGAACGTCGCTGAGCTGCACATGCGAAGAAGAAGATGTATCCAACGCATAAATCATAAAACCAGCACTCTCCGCCGACAACAAGCTGAACTTCTTCATCGCTGAGACTAACGGAATCTTCGACTGAGAGTCAGCACCGTAGAAATTCCATTTCTCACCGGTCTGAGGCCTAAAATGCACGAACCCATGGAAACAATCCATGGAGGCCCTATAATTAGACAACACGTCCATTCCCACAATGAAGTCGAAATCCCACAACATCAAACGAATCAAATTCGCTATAAATACATTCTCGTCAAACCTCAGAACACCATCCAGCAAAACTTCCTGGGAGAACAGGCTCACGCCGCCAGGAGTAGAAACAGACACAACATCGCGCAAAGAAATGGTATGCAGACCATGCTCAACCACAAATGCATCAGAAATAACCAAATGCGATGCTCCAGTGTCAAACAACACTCGTTCAGGAAAATCAAAGACAAGGAATGTACCTGCAATCACCCTGCTCGGCGTCTCCTCTGCTTGATCCCTAGTAATGGCGTTCACCCGAGCATGCTGAGGTCCAGAGAAAAACTGTTGAGACGACTGTCCGAAACGCGATGGACCAGGCTGCTGGAACGGCCTAACGGAGTCTCTCCAATCCAGGGCTGCGGAAACTGATGGGAACGACCCTTAGATGATCCTCCTCGACTCTGAGGTGGGGCTGCGGCTTTCTAGGATCCAGCCGACGGACACACCCTCGCGAAATGGCCATAATGACAACAGAAATTACAAGAGTCCTGCACACCAACGCACTGAGTCAACGGATTCTTGCCTCCACAGTAACCACAAAACTCTGCCCTAGAACCACTGCTACTAGAGCTACCAGACCCAGAATAACCCGAACCAGACTTCTTCTTAAACTGATGGCCATGAGGTCGGAACCTCTGGCGGCTAGACTTCTGAGCCATCTGTTGCTGCTGCTGCTGTGGTTGATGGGCGGACTGGGAAGATTGCGAAGACTGTGCTCCCTGAGCAGTGGGACGACCACCCTGCGCACCCTGAGGCCTAGCACGCATCCTCCGGTTCTGCAGACCTTCCTCGATATCGATTGCACTATCCACAGCCTCTGCATAACTCTTTGGTTTGCTCGACAAAACCAAATTATACAACTCCTCGCTCAGTCCCTCAAGAAACTTCGTCCTTTTCACCCTCTCTCGGACAGCTACATGCGGCACATACGCAAGAAGAGAGGAAAACCTACGGGCATACACCATAACAGACATGCTGCCCTGCTCCAAGTTGTCGAACTCCCGCTCACGGGTGTTCACGTAAGACTCCGGGACATACTCTTGTCTGAAGGCATTGCAGAAACTGTCCCAAGTAATCTCCACACCTGTCTCCTCTAGAGTCCTTGAAGCGCCTCGCCACTAGCGCTTTGCACCATTCCTCAACTGAAAGGTCGCCAAACTCAATCGAAGCACATCATCATACTGAACACGATCGAACAAACCAGTGATGTGCCGTAACCACGAATCCGCATCCTCGCTAGACTCGTCACCGTTAAAGATCTGGGGACTCATCCTCTGGAACCTTGCCATCACAATATCCATGCTCTCACTCGGGTTGCCAAGTCATCGACTTCCTCCTCCTCACTCCTACCATGACCACGACGAGGAATACTACGCTGATCCTCATTCTGTCCCTCCGATTCCTGAAACTGCCCCTTACCTCTTGCTCTACGTCTAGGCGGCATCTACGAAGACACTAAACAGGATAATGTACCACAGAACAAGTACAGCATAGATATCACATAACACAAACAATAAGCAGCACATAAGTCACATATTCAAACACAAGCAACACACGATACTGTGCCTACACTCAAGTATGATCAAAGAAATCGAGCTTATCCCAGTTTAAGTTGTGATACAAAAAATGTCAGGTCTCGTGCTCACATCAGAGATAAATCAAACAATAAGCAGCACATAAGTCACATATTCAAACACAAGCAACACACGATACTGTGCCTACACTCAAGTATGATCAAAGAAATCGAGCTTATCCCAGTTTAAGTTGTGATACAAAAAATGTCAGGTCTCGTGCTCACATCAGAGATAAATCATGCAACACTAGCGGAAGTAGCTAAAAAATGGTTAAAATTTTTGCTTTGGCCTGACTGAAAGATAATATAATTTAAAATACGGCGATACTCAAAATATATCCCAGTTACACAGCAAGCAAAGGCTACAAGCCCAAAGTAAAACAGTACAGCATAAACATGCATCAAGCACCTGACAACAACAACAACTGAATACAACAGAGCGGCATCCCCTGGCTAAGTACTGATACATATATATACTATACTAACTAGGACACTCTAACCACCTCCTTGGGCACCTCCAGCTAGATTAAAACCGCGAGCATCTGTAAAACCTGGAGTCCCTGAAAACAAACACAGACAAAAAAACAAACCAAGCCCCAGAGGAACATGGGGTCAAACCCCAGTAAGGAGAGCAACTGAAACAACTAAAGAAACAGCATAAGATAAAATTCAGATGCGATGCATGAGACATGGAACAACAGCTGAAGGCTTTAACCGAAGAAGGGAGCCAAGGAACTCAAGCACTGCGCTATCTGCAACGAAAGGTGGCCACGGTGTGTGTACAAGCATACGGGAATTACCCGCTCATCATTACACCACACCCGAATACCAGATGCATCAAACAACTCGATCTGCCGTTGCCCAACCGGTAGTTAACAACTCGGCGCATGAGGGCTAACAAATCCCAGCAGGGAGATGAGAGTGCGGTATTGCCGCTCGCCCTCGCATCCTGGTAAGAAACGAACAGCAACAACAAAGAACAATGCAACAAGATCTGAAATGACGTGAATTAATGCATGTGTGCAACGATTGATTAACACAGAACACTAAGAAAGCATACCAGCAACCTCACATTAAATCCCATGCCAATTCCAAGCTATAACAAGCTCAAATCCGTACCTCGATATTCTGCGCAACAATTACCACACACGGGGTCCCGAGAAATCTGGTACAAAACCTGAACAATGCAACACACGAACGTTGGATCAGCTTCGGGATTCTGCCTCCAGCCAACCACAACCTCCAAAAGTGGTATCGAACGAAGCACCGAAGAAAGAGGAGTCCAAAGCTCCAACTCTCACTTCCAACAGATCTGTCTACGCGGAGATGATAGTCCCAAAATAGGATCAATGTAGTTCGAAACAGCTGCAAGAGTTCAGAAGGGGGGGGGGGTTGAATGAACTCTTGGTATTTTAAATTTTTCGAAACCTTTTAAAAGTTTTACAAGCGCTGCTTAACTAAAATTCCAGTTACAAGATTTAAGGATCTCAATTTAGTCAAATCTCTCGGCCAACAAAAGTTTGTGCGGAAAAATGCCGATTAATTTGTGAACAGATAACTTAATAAATAAATGATGCGTAATGTAAAAAGTAAGAGTTCAGAGTTTGTTTGTGGAAGTTCGGATATAAATATCCTACGTCTCCCCTTCTTCCTTTTCAGGAATTTGTACAGGCCTTCTGCACACACCCGATCACTGAGCCTCGCTCAATGTGAACTCCTAGCAACACCACAAATAACGCAGTCACAGCTGCTGGTTTACAACACAATATTTTCTCAAGCGGCTTTTAAGATAGCACGTTTGTTACAGACTCAAATGGATATAACAATGAGATACAATGCTATTGAGACTGCATATTCTCTGGTTTCTAAGCAATGAAACTTGATTCAAAAAATGAACCAGAGAATGACTCTAAGGTTTATCTATGAAGATCAGTGGTTGTTTTCTTCGAGTGTTTGGGATTTGGCCAGAATATCATTGGCAGAGGTTGATTGCAGGAGATAGCCAATTGAGTTAGGGTCATGTAGGTCCAACCGGAGAGTGATTTGGTCTAGGAACGAATTAGTTATGAATTTTATGTCTAGCACATATCCTGGTTGTAGTCTGCACGTGAGCAGTAGGATTGCGGGTGTCGGGTTGGTCACGTACTGAATCGTTTTTGAATTTATTTTGTTCCACGGACTATTATATTGCGTTAGGATGATGTGGGTTGAAACAGAGAGTGATTTGGTTAAGAATGGATTTTTAATGATCTTTATCGTTTTGTCGCTCGAAATGAGCCTCGTCGGGTCCTTTTTGTGAAAATTGAGATTTCGAGTGTTGGGGGCTGCCAAGTTTGTGGATGATTTTATTTGATGTTTTAAGCATATTTTAAGATTTTTTCCTGCATTTTTAGAATTTATTTGATTTTATGGGATTTTTGGCGATTTTAGCGTATTGGGCCGAATATTTTCTGTTAGGACAATATTTATAAGTTTTGGTGATAACAAAAATAAGACAAGTTGCAATTGGACAATCAGTATGGGATTTTTGGCGATTTTAGCGTATTGGGCCGAATATTTTCTGTTAGGACAATATTTATAAGTTTTGGTGATAACAAAAATAAGACAAGTTGCAATTGGACAATCAGTTGTCGCACTCTTCAGGAGATCGCTTTATCTATCTACAGTGGTATTTCAGCAGTTGGAGTTTTCGTGAGAATTCAGCAGTTGTCGTTGTCTCGATCAGCAGGTACCGTTTTGAGTTTCAGCGTGTTTTGCTAAGGATTGGTAAACGACAGCGTTTTGATAAGTTAGAACGACGTCGTTGGAGTGCACAGTTTCGTATCAGCAGATGAAGTAATCAGCCGATACTTTCTTGAAGAGTTCAGCAGTTGGTTAAGTATATTGGTTGGAGTTTGCGATACGACAGCGTTTGGTTAAGTTGGAACGACAGTGTTTTGATTGATTCAGCAGAAGCGTTTCTTTGACAAACCAGCAGATGCACTACTTGGTGTTCACCAGCAGATGTATTTCAAAGATAGCAAAACGTTGTCGCTTAAATAAGTTGACACGAGATCGTTTTATCGCTTAAAGGAATCAGCAGATGGAAAAACGCATATGCATATCAGCAGGTGAATTCTTCCAAGCGTTTTTCCAGTCAATGTTCTTGACAACGACGATGGATGTAAGTGCTGGTTATCAAAGTAATTTCAGGCGCAAGCTCAAAGTGATTCAAATACGATCGTTTGCTCATAAGGAAAATATTTGTACGATCGTACAGTTGCCTGGAATGAAGGAGACAAGTTAGGTACTATTTTGGGTAAATAGTACAGTGTACAGAGGCCGTTTCTCCATGCTTGCACAAATATGGAAAGAAGACAAATTGGCTCTGTGGATGAGCAATTGACCTTGCAGTGGAGCAGGAATTACGGTGTACGATTTTGACAGTAATTCAAACGGGATTCATTTTCCTTTGGAGAATAAATATGACCGTTGCAGTCGAAGCATATAAATATCAGCAGCGGTGTTGAAGAAGAGACACTTCGCTTATTATCTATTGCTGTCACGCTGCCAAACTCTATACAGAGCTTACACTTCATTGATATCTTAAAAAGCTCAAAGACTCGAAGAACTTATCGTTTAATATTCATTTGAAATACCTTCGAGTCAATCTTCTGGTAATTCATTGTTGATACCAGAAGATATTTACAGTCTCTAAATACGTGTTCTCATTGATATATTTGATAGAGTCTGTAAACGAACTGTCTATTCAAAGAAGTTCGAAAAACTTTCAAAGTCTTGTAAACCAGCAGCGAAGTCTGCGTGAAGTGTTGTAAAGCGCTAGGAGTTCTCGTAGCTGTGGGTTACGGGATCGGGTGTTTGTAGAAAGGCTACTCACATCAAAGTCTTTTAGTGCTACCTTCCGAAGAGGAAGAAGGGGAGACGTAGGATATTAATATCCGAACTTCCAGAAACAAACTCTCGACTCAATCTCTCATTTACGCATTTATTTTGTGTTGAGCTTAGTTCATTGTTCACAAACCAATCGGCCTATTTCCGCACATATTTTGTTGGCTGAGAAGTTTGCATAAAACTGAGATCCAAACATTTTAAAAGGATTTTGAAATAGAAAAATCGAAGGAGTTCATTCAACCCCCCCCTTCTGAACTCCTATTTGCTTAGTGATCCTACTTTCGGGACCATCAATTTCTGATTCGTTTGTTGTTGAGCATGGTTTGTGTACCATTCCTTTGCGCGATGCCATTTCTGTTTCTACCCCTGGTGGTGTTAGCCTGTTCTCCCAGGAAGTTTTGTTGGATGGCGTATTGCGGTTTGGTGAGCATGTCCTGTTAGCGAACTTGATCATTTGATGCTTTGGGATTTCGATTGCATAGTTGGGATGGATGTGCTGTCCAACTATAGGGCTTCCGTGGACTGTTTCCATGGGATTGTGCGTTTTAGGCCTATGTCTGGCGAGAAGTGGGACTTCTACGGTCGGGATTCGCGATCGAAGATTCCATTGGTTTCAGCGATGGAGATGTTCAGCCTGTTGTCTTTGGGGAATGCTGTGAACCATGCTCTCCAAGCACGAGCAAATCAGCAGATCAACTCTCTGATGACGTCATGTCCTCTTCGTTAAGAAGGTTGGGGAATACCTGAGAAGATCTTTCAACCCTTCTACTTCTTTCAATAATTATAACAAATCTGATAAAGTATCTTCTGATTTGAAATGCTATAATTGTGATCGTCCAGGTCATTTTGCTGCTGATTGCAACAGACCCAAGAGAGACGATAGATACAAGCGAGATGATAGAAGAGCTGATGATAGATACAGGAAAGAAGAGCGATACAGACGTGATGACGAAGATAATGAAAGAAATGTTGAGAAGTCCAAGTAAGTCCAAGGACAAGTTCAAAGAAAGATCAAGCGACAGAAAGATGAAAACCAGCAGCAACAAAAGATTCAGTCGCAAGCATGATCGCAAAGTGTTGGTTGCTGAAGAAAGTACCAAAAGCTGGGCTGATAGCGACTCAGATACATCCAGCAGCAGCTCATCTTCAAGTGAGAGTGAACAGGAGGAGGTTCACTGCTTCATGGCTGACCAAACAGACGATGATGAGGTATTTGATTTTTCGAATGTTGAATTTACACGAGATGACCTTGTCATAGCACTTAATGACATGGTAAAAGAGTACCGGAAGCTTTCTCATTCATTCGAGGAAGCTAAGGCTGAAAACATGAGTTTAAAGAGTAGTTCAGCTGAATCAAGTTCTGATGAGCTTGAAGATGTTGACATTCTAAAAACTGAGTTGAGTAAGCTACAAGCTGAGAATGAGATGTTGAGAAATGAGATCAGCGAGCTCAAGGCTGAAGTCAATAAATCGACTGTAGAAATGAGCTCCTGGAACAAGGCTAATCTTTCTCTCCAAAAGCTATATGAAAGCCAAAAGCAAGCCAGTGATAAGACTTGTATTGGATTCAACAATAGTGAGTTCTGTGAAGGAGAGCCAAGTACTCAATCATGATCAGCCTATGACAAGTTCAACAAAATGAGCTTTGTCAAAGCTGACATGATATATAATTGTCTTGAGTCGGTGAAGTATGATAATCAGAACTCCCCAAAGCTGAACGAAAATGGAAAAGATGGTATCGGCTTTTCAAAACCTGAGAGGTTCAAGCCTAACTGGCTAAAGAACAGATTGGATAAAGACAAAGCGAAAGCTAGTCAAAAACCATTTGTTCCTAACCATTCGTGGCATAACTCGAAGAAGGTTAAATCGGGTTGGAAAAAGTTTCAGCAGAGGAGAGATCAATATGATCAACATATGAAACCAAAACTCAAAAGACCAGCACGTGACTTTGCACATACTTTCGTGGATCCTAGAAGTGGAAAAACCGTAAGGATTGTTCAAATCTGGGTCCCGAAAGGGGTAATCCAATCAGGACCCAAGAAAAATTGGGTACCAAAAGTGGTTTCTTGCGTGCAGGTCAGCAGGTACGAACCAGCAGAGACATCAAAAATATGGTACCTGGACAGCGGGTGCGCAAGACATATGACTGGAAACCCGAAGCTGTTGAAAGATGTGATCCCACACAAAGGAGCAAAAATTGTCTTCGGAGATAACGCATATGGTAACACTGTGGGTAAGGGTAAGCTTATCCACGGTAACATTTTAATTTCTGATGTACTTGTTGTTGATAACTTGCGTTACAATTTGATTAGCATTAGTCAACTTTGTGACAAAGGTTTTCTTGTTAATTTTCAACAACACACGTGCACAGTTCAGGACTCAACTGGTCTAACTGTGTTGGTGGGTAAGCGTTCTGGGAACACTTACGTTATCAACTGGTTAGAACAAGAGAAGTCTGAACACTTGTGTCT
>KQ990855.1:81213-102562 GCA_001598015.1 Dorcoceras hygrometricum | reverse complement strand
CTTAAAACGTTTACAAAATGACAAATCTTGTACAGTCAACCGGATAAGAAGTGATCGAGGAACAGAGTTTTTAAATAAAAATTATCTTCTTATCTGGATGACATTGGAGTAAAGCATGAGCTTTCAGCAGCTAGAACTCCTCAGCAAAATGGCCTAGCTGAGAGGAGAAATCGCACTTTAAAAGAAGCTGCTAGATCTATGATTGCTTATTCAGGCATTTCGCAAAAATTCTGGGCAGAAGCAGTTAATACAGCATGCTATACTGAGAACAGATCAATGATAAATAGGATGCATGATAAAACGCCTTATGAGATCTGGAATAGCAAGAAGCCTGATATTTCTTATTTCAGGGTGTTTGGATGCAAGTGTTTCATACACAACAATGGCAAGAAGCATCTAACAGCTTTTGAACCAAAATCTGATGCAGGTATCTTTTTAGGATATTCAGCAGTGAGCATATCATATAGAGTGTTCAACAGCAGAAGTTTGAATGTTGAGGAAACTGCTCACGTAGTATTTGATGAAACAAGTTTCAAGTCCAACTCAGCTGCAAGCCTTCACGATTTGTGCTCATGCTTGGAATCAACAAGTCTTGACGACTCAGACGATGACGTGGCACCAAGAACATCAGCTGAGGGGGAACAACCGGAAGTGGTCACAATGCACAACAACGTTCAACAAGATCCAGCAGGTAATCCAGTTGTTATTGATTTAACTAACTTGGATCAGCAGGATCGAATTACAAGTGCACCAGCTGCTGGAGAAGAAGCGTCGAAGAATCAAGCTAATATACCAGCAGACGACGCTCAACCATCGACTGGCCAACCAGCAGGAAGAAATTCCCAAATCGTATCAAGTTCACCTGCTGAACAACCAGTCGTGAGAAATTGTCAAGTAGTATCTCCTGCTGGTCAATCAGCACCTAGCGCATCAAGTCTACCTGCTGATGCATCAGCAACGAGCACTTCTTACCAGCAGGAAGCAGACGCACAAGCTAGCGATTCAAATCAATTGGCGCCTGCTGATCCAATAGCTGCAACTCATCCAGCAACGCAGGGGGAACAACAACAATCAAATCCCATTGGACTTGATCTTCGGTGGAATAGAAATCATCCACCTGAGCAAGTCATAGGTAATTTTGAATCCCCTGTTCGGACTAGAGGCCAGCTATCTCAGTATGATCATTTTGATGCTGCATTCATCTCACATATAGAACCTAAGGTAATAGATGAAGCCTTAGCTGACCCAAGCTGGATAGAAGCTATGCAGGAAGAATTAAATCAATTTGCACGAAATAAAGTATGGCAACTTGTACCTAAACCTAAAAATCATTCAGTCATAGGAACTCGTTGGGTCTTCAGGAACAAACTGAATGAAGATGGAATAGTTACAAGAAATAAGGCTAGGCTGGTTGCACAAGGATTTAGACAAATGGAAGGAATAGACTTCGATGAAACTTTTGCACCAGTAGCTAGATTAGAAGCCATACGCATGTTTCTTGCATATGCTGCATATAAAGACTTCAAAGTATTTCAGATGGATGTCAAGAGTGCTTTTCTTAATGGCATCTTGACAGAGGAAGTGTATGTTGCACAACCTCCTAGCTTCGTTGATCATACAAATCCTGGGTTTGTTTACAAACTGGACAAAGCTCTATATGGGTTGAAACAAGCACCCAGAGCTTGGTATGATACACTCACAAACTTCCTGCTGGAACATAAATTTAAAATAGGCACAGTAGATAAAACTTTGTTTAAATTTGTCAAGGATGACCATGTATTACTTGTTCAAATATATGTTGATGATATTATTTTTGGGTAATCTAACCCCAAACTGTGCAAGAAATTTTCTAAGTTGATGCAGGACAAATTTGAAATGAGCATGATGGGGGAGCTGACATTCTTTTTAGGCTTACAAGTGCGCCAGTTGGAGAATGGAATATTCATCAACCAGGCCAAATACACTAATGAACTGCTGAAGAAATTCGGAATGGAAAATAGTTCAGCAGCAGCTACTCCCATGAGTTCCACGATCAAACTGGACAAAGATGAAGCTGGATCTGCCATTGAGGTATCTTTGTATCGTGGTATTATAGGCTCTTTGCTATACTTAACTGCTAGCAGACCAGACATCATGTTTTCCGTCTGTATGTGTGCTAGATTTCAAGCAGAGCCAAAGCAATCACATTATATTGCTGTTAAGAGAATCCTCAAGTATTTAAAGGGTACTTCCAACGTGGGTATTTGGTATCCCAAAGACTCCGGCTTTGAATTAATTGGGTATAGTGATGCAGATTATGCAGGTTGCAGGATTGATCGCAAAAGCACAAGTGGTACATGTCAATTTCTAGGGGATCGATTGATCTCTTGGTTCAGTAAGAAGCAAACGTCAATCGCCACATCAAATGCTGAAGCGGAATATCTTGCTGCTGGCAGTTGTTGTGCACAAATCCTATGGATTCAACATCAATTGAAGGATTATGGCATTGATGCTTCTGAAGCTCCTATTCTCTGTGACAACACAAGTGCAATTGCAATCACTCAGAACCATGTGCTGCATTCACGAACCAAGCACATCGATATAAGGCATCATTTCATAAGAGACCACGTGCTAAACAAGGACGTTCGGCTGGAGTATGTGTCAACTGAGCAGCAAGTAGCTGATATTTTCACAAAGCCTCTGCCGGACGCTAAGTTTTCTTATTTTAGAAACTCTTTAGGTCTTCTTGAGTTGCCTTAATTGTTTGTGTACTAACGCTTTTACAGGTTGATAAGCCATTTCTTAAATCAGCAGCAGGTTTGTTGTTCAGGGGGAACGACTAGCCTACCTGCTGAAATAAGCATTTCCTGCGTTTGGAGTATATTAGTCGTAAGGGGAACCAGGTGCTGATTTAATAAGCGTGACGTCAGCAGAACATGTTGCTGCTGGACATACTCAGCAGTTGCGTGTATACTGCTGGTGCTTATAAGTTATCAGCACTTGTCACCCTCAGCGCAATATCGAATTAGCAGTAGTGTTTTTACACTTACTGTATCAGCAGTTGTGACTATATACCTTTGGCGCGAAGTTATCTCTTTTTGTGCTTTATTTGGTTAAAATTTTGGAAAATGCTTTACACCGTAAGATCAAACTTTTTGAAAATTTTCAAATCTTTTTCAAAACAGTACGCGCTAACGGATGGTTGACACGTGTCTTCCCATGCAAACAGTCACATCAACATTTTCTCTCTCCAAAAACTCTTTGCATTCTTTACTTATTTACCGCATGACTGTTCATTCTCTCTTACCTTGCAAATTTGTTTTCTCTCGTATTTCTCTTGTGCGTATACTTTCTCTTGCAAAGATTTTACAGGCGTTATTTTCCAATCATCTATCGTTAGCAATGGTCGCGTCTTTCTACAGCAACGCTATTCATGTCGACTTCGACTCCGTTCTGGCAATGGATGAACCAGGGATGGTTTCGATGTTTCAGGCCCAGGTTGCTTCTGGATTACAGGGATTCTTGGGCTGTTCTGCGGTAGTGTATGAGGACGCCCTTGTGGAGTTCTTTGCTAATGGGCGTGTGAGAGATGGGTTGGTGGTTAGCTCAGTGGATGGGGTTATAGTAGAGATTTCTTAGGAGTTGTTTGCTGAGACTTTTGAGCTTCCTGTTGATGGATTGGGGGATCTTTCTGAGATGCCCAAGGATGTGGTTTTTGATGCGAGGAGCATAGTTTCTTTGTCTGGTGAGCCGATCAGTTTGTCCGGAAGGAAGAACCAGATGAAGTTTGAGTTCCGCCTTCTTTGTGATATTGTGGCTAAGGCTATCTCTGTGAAGGCCGGGTCCTTCAATGCTATTACGGTTGAGAAGTTTTCGTTGATGACGGCGGTTGTTTGCAGGATTAGGATGAACTGGGCTAAGTTTTTGTTCAGTGTTTTGAAGAAGATGGTGACCTCGGGGTCCAAGCAAGCCAAAGGGTTTGCCATTCAAATCAGTCAGTTGCTAGCGACGTTTCCTTCTCTGGAGTTGGGTGAGTCTTCGGAGTTCCCAGCCTCCAAGATCCTCTCTAAAAAGACTGTGCATCGCTTTGTTTCCATAAATGATCGAGACGGGGCTGAAGAAGTTACTGGGGAAGCAAAGAAAAGGGCTGTCTCGAAGAAGAGACCTGCTGCCGATGTTGAAGCAGCTGTACCTAAGAAGAAGAGGACTGTCAAGAAGAAATCTGTTTCTTCTATTTCTTCCCTGGAGTTGGTAGAGGTCGCAGAAGAGGCTATACCTATTCAGCAGGTAGCGGAGCCTTCAGCTGTTGAGGAGCCAAGGTGCACATCTGCTGATGATGTGGATTTGATAATTCAGCAGGTACTTGTTGAAACGCGGGAAGCTGATGCACCTGCTGATACAGCTCAATCAGCTGTCAATGAAGAGAAGCATTGGTTTGATCTTCCCTACGACTATCTCGTGAAGCAATGGGAAGTTGAACGACCAGTGGTCACTGCGAGTGACACTGATGAAGACATAGCAACTGTGGATGTTGCCCCTGCTGATGGAGATCAGCAGGTCCAGGAATCTGTGGCTCCAATCTCTGCTGATGATATGATCAGTGCTGATGATCGAATGTCGCTGGATGATATTCTCTTGACGATTCCAGTCGATATTCCTCTGCCCTCTTCCATCATGGAGATTACGAAGATTACGATGGGCAAATTATAAAGATTCCAGGCGTCAATAAGTGGACCTGGTTTCTAAAAAATCTTCCTCGCATTCCTACCGGTGATAAAGGGAAGGAAGTTTTGGTGGAGAAAGACCCTGTTAAGGGCAATCCTGCTGAGGAGCATTATTCTTTGATCTGTGCAGACATCGAATTGCTTGTGAATTTGCGGGCACAGGTAATTGATGAGGTCGCTAAATTCTTTCATTCTTTTAGCCTGAAGAAACTGGCTTCAATCAATTTTGAGGAGATGTACAAAAAGGAAGAGCAAGTTTTGTACTGGGGAGAAACAGAGTCTCCTCAGGAAGCCATTCAGCGGAAATTTTATATTTTGCTGAAGTATAGAACAGTTTTGGTGTGGAAGTTTTTGGAAGCGTGGAGGGCCAATTTTGCTCCTGGCCAAGGATCTTCGGCTGTTGATATTCAAGTCATAGAGCTGCTCTCAGACCTCTATCTTTCTTTCTTAGAGGAATTGGCGAAGGAGGCGCGCAATCATGGTCTTACATGGACTAAGCCATTTGTTCCAAAATTTTTGAGGGGAGCCCCGGAGATCGCGGCGCTATCATTTCTCGAAACAACACCCACACTCCATCCCGGTGCTGGATAAGAACTATGTTATATGTTAATGGTGAGTGGGTTGTTGAACCTTGCGCTGATCGATGGGTGAAGATTCCCAAGCTGGTTATCTCTACTGAAGTTCCTCATCAGCGACAGTACGATGACACTCTTCCTACAATGAGTGTATTTTTCAAGCTGATGACGAAGAGATGGGCGGATGTATGTTTGGAGATCGTTGGGTTTTCCGCCTCGCAGAGACTTCTTCCAGTTGGCTCTATTCAGTTTTGCAGGTCTTTGCAGTTGGCTGAACCAGTGTCTAAGATTGCTCCCAGCCGTTCTCCAGTTTTTGCTCTCAAAGTATCTCAGTTTTGTTCTATTTTTGTTGATATGAGTTTGTTCAATTGGTTTCCAAGTGCAGAGATTACAGAGTTTCTTTCGGCAATAGCTTTGGATAGAACAGTTTTGCGCAGTGTACAGAGTTTTCAGACTTCTTTGTCAGTTGGTCCTAGTGTACAGTTATCTTTGGAGCAGCAGCAGTCTTCTTCACTTTCTACCAGCAGTTCTTCTTCGCTACACTTTGATAAGACAGATGTTGATGCTACTGCGTCTTCTGTACCTCCGGTTTCTCAAGATCTCTCTGCTGCTTTTGCTGATCTTCAAGCCAATCTTTCGGAGCAAATTTTTGACTATCAAAGTGGCCTTTCTTCAAAGCTACATAAAATTGAACAAAGCGTGTGTGACTCCCTGAGGGATCAAGCAGATATATTAAGAAATTTATCTCAGGGAGCACGACAAGAAGTTCGCACGCTTGATGATGTCCAATCTATTCGCTTCAATGAATTTCGCAAAAATGTCCTAGCTCAGAATGCTTCTATTTTTCAAGGACTACCGGATGTTCGACAAGAAGTGCAAGCTGTTAATGCCAAAGTGGACATCATGGCCTCTCGCTTAAATGCTATTCAAAAGGATGCTGAGGCCACCAAGGAAGCCCTTTCCCACCAGCTTCTTGAATTCCAAAGTCAAGCACAGGAAAATCATAATGTTATACATGCCCAGCAAAGTGAGCTTGTTGATTATATTCATAGGGGCAGTGCTGACAAAAAGGGGGAAAGTGGCAGCCGAGGACTTCAACAGCCTGCGAATGTTCAAATTGAAGGCAGTGCTGTGACTCCAACTTTTGAGCAAAGAGTTGAAATGGCTCAGCGACGCATTGTTCATACAGTGCTGGATGCTGACAGAGATGCAGCGGAGCGAGACAGAGAAAGACGAAGAAGGGAAGCAAGAGCGTTGAAAAGAAGGAGAAGAGACTAGTTTACTTTTTCTACTGATAATCTTTGTACACATCCTATGTACAATTTTTGTTGGTTAATAAAATTTGTTTTCCAGCAGATAGTGTGCAATTTATTTTTGCATATCTTTTGTCTCGGCTGCTGAAGTTTTGTCATCACCAAAAAGGGGGAAATTGTTAGGACAATATTTATAAGTTTTGGTGATAACAAAAATAAGACAAGTTGCAATTGGACAATCAGGTTGTCGCACTCTTCAGGAGATCGCTTTATCTATCTACAGTGGTATTTCAGCAGTTGGAGTTTTCGTGAGAATTCAGCAGTTGTCGTTGTCTCGATCAGCAGGTACCGTTTTGAGTTTCAGCGTGTTTTGCTAAGGATTGGTAAACGACAGCGTTTTGATAAGTTAGAACGACGTCGTTGGAGTGCACAGTTTCGTATCAGCAGATGAAGTAATCAGCAGATACTTTCTTGAAGAGTTCAGCAGTTGGTTAAGTATATTGGTTGGAGTTTGCGATACGACATCGTTTGGTTAAGTTGGAACGACAGCGTTTTGATTGATTCAGCAGAAGCGTTCCTTTGACAAACCAGCAGATGCACTACTTGGTTTTAACCAGTAGATGTATTTCAAAGATAGCAAAACGGTGTCGCTTAAATAAGTTGACACGACATCGTTTTATCGCTTAAAGGAATCAGCAGATGGAAAAACGCATATGCATATCAGCAGGTGAATTCTTCCAAGCGTTTTTCCAGTCGAAGTTCTTGACAACGACGATGGATGTAAGTGCTGGTTATCAAAGTAATTTCAGGCGCAAGCTCAAAGTGATTCAAATACGATCGTTTGCTCATAAGGAAAAGATTTGTACGATCGTACAGTTTCCTGGAATGAAGGAGACAAGTTAGGTACTATTTTGGGTAAATAGTACAGTGTACAGAGGCCGTTTCTCCATGCTTGCAAAAATATGGAAAGAAGACAAATTGGCTCTGTGGATGAGCAATTGACCTTGCAGTGGAGCAGGAATTACGGTGTACGATTTTGGCAGTAATTCAAACGGGATTCATTTTCCTTTGGAGAATTAATATGACCGTTGCAGTCGAAGCCTATAAATATCAGCAGCGGTGTTGAAGAAGAGACACTTCGCTTATTATCTATTGCTGTCACGCTGCCAAAATCTATACAGAGCTTACACTTCGTTGATATCTTAAAAAGCTCAAAGACTCGAAGAACTTATCGTTTAATCTTCATTTGAAATACCTTCGAGTCAATCTTCTGGTTATTCATTGTTGATACCAGAAGATATTTACAGTCTCTAAATACGTGTTTTCATTGATATATTTGATAGAGTCTGTAAACGAACTGTCTATTCAAAGAAGTTCGAAAAACTTTCAAAGTCTTGTAAACCAGCAGCGAAGTCTGCGTGAAGTGTTGTAAAGCGCTAGGAGTTCTCGTAGCTGCGGGTTACGGGATCGGGTGTTTGTAGAAAGGCTACTCACATCAAAGTCTTTTAGTGCTACCTTCCGAGAAGCTGAGAAGTTTGCATAAAACTGAGATCCAAACATTTTAAAAGAACTTTGAAATAGAAAAATCGAAGGAGTTCATTCAACCCCCCCTTCTGAACTCCTATTTACTTAGTGATCCTATTTCCGGGACCATCATTTTCAAGTCAAAATTTTAAAGTCAAAATCATTTTATTCATGGGCCTAATACTTTTATCTAATTTTAAAGTCAAATTTTGGTCATTGCGATTTTATTTGGCCAAAGTATTTTAAGTTTGGTCAAACTTATTTTAATTCTGGATCGTTTATTTTAATTTTAAAGTTTAAGTTTTTAGTAAAAATTTTAATTAATTTGGACCTAATAATTTATTTTAAATTCAAAATTGTGGTCTTTTGGATTTTAATTTAGTCAAAATTGGTCATGGGATTTTAATTTAGTTAAAATTGGTCAATTGATTTAAATTAGACAAAATTAGTCTTTGGAGCTTTTAAAGTCATAATTGGAGGACATTGGGTATTTTAAAGATAAATTTTAAAGTTATGGGCTAAGTTTAATTTTAGAGTAAGTCTAGACTAGTGGGCTTAGAATTAGTGGGCCATACTCCTGAACCCGTCTTTGATCGAAGTAGAAAATGTAGAAGCCCGTGAATGTATATTTAATTATATATGTAGTATTCTATGTACGTAAATATTTTAAGGGAAATGATTAAATATACATTGACGGGCTAAGCATTTAAATTGCATGATTTTAAGAAATGCACGCATCATGAATGTTTTATGGAACGTTAATGGCATGCTCTTTTAAAAGACAAAACCCGAGGAATTAAATGATTTGTGGCAAGTTTATGATGAGGGGATGCGGGATATCTGGCCCGTTGAACTTCTGTTTCCATGTATTACGAGCTTATGGATCCATGTGTTCACGGCATGATGAAGTGGCAGCATAGAGGTGTGACTTTATAGGGATCCCGAGGTAAGGTCGGATGAACCACATCGCCGCGTACGTTGGTTTATAGATTGATCAATCGAATATGGTCCACACTTTAGGATACGACTCATACGTTTTTCATGTTATGCTATGTCATGCCTTTTGTATGCTATATGTTATGTATGATATGAAATGTACGAAACAATTTTTTTAAGATCATTCATGCATTCATGTTATTTTATTACAAATGTGTGCATGTATGCAACTTTATTAGTATGTACTTTGTTATGTTACATGATAGAGCATGCTGAGCCTCCAGGCTCACTAGGTTTAAATGGTGCAGGTGATGACCCTGCTGATGAGTACATTCCTACTGGCAGTGAGAACCTCTGAGCGCCCGCTGCAGCTATACCTCGTTGCCACATTGATGTTTTTATTTAGTCATGAGACGCTTTCCAAATATTGGTTTTAACTTGTTTATTTTCAGTGCTTTTACGTAGTCTGATTTTTACAATATGGATGATTTTACGATTTAAGATTTTATTTGATTTATGTTTTGAAGTGATGGTTTAGAAAATTTTTTTAAAGTGGACGAGCCACACTTTCAGTTTATGTATTCCGCAAATCTTTTTTTAAAAAAAAATTTCTAGAATCTGGTTCGTTTCAGTTGGTATCAGGGCGGTGGTTCTGGTGGGGTACTAGCCTGCTGCGTTGAGCTCGGAAGTCGCACTACCAGTCTGTGAGTTTAATAGTTTATGATTCATGTTTACTTTTGCATGCTGCATGTTTTATTTCTGCATGAGTTTTACCTTAGAATTTTAAGAATTAGACGCTTAGTCATGCACTTAGATTTACGTGATAAGGTTTTGGTGTGTATGTATGTCTTCCGGACGTGCTATCGGTACGTAACTTAACTTCGGGGACGAAATTTCTATAAGGGGGAGATTGTAACGTCCCAAAATCAAGATTACGTGAGAATGCATGCATGAGTAGGGGAAAATAATTTTAGATGATTACATGCCATTTTAAATTATGATTTTATGTTGCACGGTATGCATGTTTTGTTTTCAGTATGTTGAGTTACGGACGCGTGGACGAGACAAGGGACGACCGAGATGAAAATAATTTGAGATTTTTAAGTCCTTAGATTTTAAGAATAAATTTATAATTTTTTTAAGCATCAAATTTCCAAAAAGTGGGGTTTTTATGATTATGTTGGAGGGGAACACGTTTGCCGCCTATATGGGCTGTTTTGTTTGATTTTAAGGTGTTTTAAAATTTGAGAGGTCCTTTATTTCGAAAATTAGAAGTTTTAAAAGCTTGGTTTAGAGTTTTAATTAACTTGGAGACTTAAGTGAGTGGTAAGCATGAAAAAGTGGGGTTTTTATGATTATGTTGGAGGGGAACACGTTTGCCGCCTATATGGGCTGTTTTGTTTGATTTTAAGGTGTTTTAAAATTTGAGAGGTCCTTTATTTCGAAAATTAGAAGTTTTAAAAGCTTGGTTTAGAGTTTTAATTAACTTGGAGACTTAAGTGAGTGGTAAGCATGTAAAAATCACTTTTCTTTTCTTAATTAAACATTAGGGGTTAATATGGTCACCATCATTATTTCATAACTCAAATTTTTTCAACCCTAGCCTCCACACTCAAGATAGCCATCCCCTTCCCATCGAAAATTTCAAATCTTTGGTGGTTCAAAGGCGGTCGTGCCCCCATCTCGCGTCCCACACGTTGGTAACTCGCAGATTTTTATTCTATCCAAATCAGGCATGTAATATCGAAGAATATCCAAAAGGGCATAATATTCTTCTTCTTTGATTATATATTCTATTTAATTCATTATCACTTTCTTCAAAGTGATCTTCAAGTAAGTTGATTTCGTCTAGGATTCTTCGACCGTGTCATGTGAACTTTGATAGGAAGTGTCAGGTTGGTGCTCTAATCTCGTAATAAAGAACTAAATCAACACTTAATGTGGAAGTTTTAAAAAAAGTGGGTTAAAAATTTTTCTTTCTCGGCATGAACTAAAACTACATTTAAAAGTATGAAATTACTCAAAATACAGCTCTTAATACAACATTACTCAGTAAACATCATGTACACAAAGTTCGACAAATAATACAACTACACAGGGCATCCCCTGGTATTGACTCAAGAATACATATTTTTGTTGTACATTAACTGGGATACACGATCGAAACCTAAGGGGCTCCTCTAGTTGAAGCACCACTTGGCCCAGCTGATCTACCTTGAACACCTGAAATGGCCACCACACGATTAAAGCATCCCCAAAGGAGAAAGAAAAGAGTTCATGTCTCAATACGAAGAACATAATAAATACAACAATGCAATACGAAAGAAATATGCAACAATAATGCAATGCATGCTCAGGTACCAACCAGTCAGGGTACCAGAATCATCAGAGGCCAAACGAAAGCTCAATCACAAGGTGACAATGTCGTATGAGTTCAGGAGCTACCCAATCACCCATCACGACAGCGAAGGCGGCCACATCATCGAGGTTTCGAGTTCTACCCAGGCATGCTCGATGGAAAACAATTTCCAGCGCTCTACCAGGCCACAGTTGTGAGGACTGGAATTATCGGATGACAATTATCGAGTTTATTTGATCGGAGTAACGATTAACCAATAGAGATTTTCAGCTTGGAAAGTTACTGGTGAAGAGATCAGTTTAGATGCGTGCTGGTCCAGGGTATTGTGATACGATGATATTACAAGCAGCTCAATGTTTGGTGCAGATTATCTTTGGTTTGAAGCATGGTTTTAAGCACTAATAATCAGAGGTGATTGATGATTTAGTAGAGATGTTATAGCTTAAATATTTGGGTTGATAGGGATCAGCTGTGCTGCGAGCTTGTTGAGGTAAACTGTTCCAGGTTCAGGATGCGTTGGTACCAGCTTATAGGTCTGCTAGTGGGTTTCAATGCTTAACCAATACCATCTTTGGTGTGAGCTTGTTGACAGATTAATTTCGAGCTGGACTTCTTTGTGGTGCTTGTTTGAGTTCTGCCGCGAGCTGGTTTTGGGGACACCAGCTTAGAGGCGATCAGCTCTAGGATTTTCTGTGTGTGTGAGCTGTACTTAGCTTAGAGATGTTCTGGATGCTCCGAGATGGTCTGTTTGTAGCGCGATATGGTTTTTGGTGTTTGCGTACCCAGGCTGGTACAGTGAATAGGTTCGAGCTGGTTTGACTTACTGTGGCTATAAGCTGGGAGCGTGTATATAAGTGTTGACCAACACTTAGTTATTTTGAGCCATACATCTCCTTATTTTCTCCTGAGTACCCTGACAGATATTATCCAAACCCTCGTGGTACTGTTCACCCGACCTAGGGTTCCCCTGATTGCCGGAGATTGGTCGGTCAGATTCTTGTACCAGTTTGGAGTCGGAAGGAGGCCGGACAGAGATATCATGGAGGAACTGCATGAGCTAGGTTTCATGATTTGTGATCGAGTTGAGCTCCGGTTCAGGTAACCATGTTCTGCTAGTGTTAGTTTCCGTAACTAGCGTTTATCTTTGAGCTGGATAGTGCTCTGTTGTCTAGTTGTAGCTGGTCTAAGCTATGAGGCTTTAAGCCGTGAGTCGTGTAAGCTGAGCAGAGCTGACTTCTTAGTTATCTTGGCATGTTAGAACCTTTCTTGTGGTTTTTGACGTTAGCTGCTGACCTTGAGCTATTGTCCGAGACTTGAGCGGAGCAAGTAATGTGTTCTGCTATAAGCCGAAATATGCTCTGAGGTATTGTACCAAGATCTGCGTAAGGTAAGGATTGAGCTTATTTTAACATCTTTGACATAATCATGAGAATATTTCCAGCGTGAACAAACTGCTTTGTATCATATGCTGGACGTAAGCTGAGTCTGCTTAGTCGTGCTTTATATTATGATTCTCTGATATGCTTATGTGTGATTATTGTATGTTGATTGTGTAAGTTGATACTGTCTTGCATACATGCATATCATCTTGAGCCGATTCCTTTTGATACCTGATTTTTATCTGATGATGGATAGTACCAGCATGATGATTTGAAAATAAATGAAAGAGGGGTGTTTATTGGCTCCCGTACCTCGACTCTCCGCTGCGAGATTTTTTCTGCCCTGAGCTTCATTTGGGTAGCTCACACCCCTCAGTAAGTTGAATGGAATTAGTTGGTTGGGCTTTGAGATTTTGTGCTGCTGGTACTGCATGTGGGACGACCGGGTAGCTCCCATGCTTCCACATGCGATGTGGCCACTGAACACTGATTTCTGGTTTGATGTTTCACAGCTAAGTCCATTCGGAACTTGAGATAGCCGATGAGTCTTCGCTTTACCCTTCATGCATTGCACGTCTTGAGATATAGCATGCCTTATCTGATTGCTGTTTTATGAGTGCTCTTCGTACTGAGGTTTGACGTTGTGGTTTTTCCTATTTTGGGGGTTGATTGTGTCTTGTGTTTGTCCTTTGCAGGTTCTTTAGATAAATCAGCTGGACCGAGTGGTGCGTCAGCTGGTAGAGCCTCGTTTTGAGTCCCAGTTTTGTATATTATATTGAGTTAGTTTACCATGGGATGCCCTACATGAATGGTTGTATCTGTTGAGATATCTGTATACATTTCTGGCATTGTTTCCGTTGTGTAGATTTTTGAGTTAAAAATCTATAATTTGAGTATGATTGTATTTTGAATTGTATTTTCTGTTCAGGCCGAAAAAGAAAATTTTTAACCCATAGTTTAAGCTTCCGTATTCTGCTCTAATTGAAAGATTCTGATTTAGAGCACCGGGCCTGACAACAGCAAAAGAAGGGCTTGCAACAAATTCCGGTGCGTCTTTAGTTACACTCAATCATGAGTGTGCTAATCAACACCACTCCACGAAAGTCCCTCAATCAACATCATCTGCGACTATAATTAGCCAACATTATTGGCTAAACCATATCAGCTTAGAGAGTTAATTGTGAGATGATCTGTTGGTGCGATATGAGCTGGCCATCGTGACCTACATTGACCATCGTGAGATGAGTTGAATATCATGAACATATCTGGAGTTCGTGAGCTGAATAGAGCATCCTATGCTAAAATGGAAGGGTGCGATCGGATCTAAATCTTTGAAGTTTGGTGGCGTTCAGTATAGCCGGAGATGATGGTGTAATATGATTTTAAGAAGTGCGATCTGGTAGTGTAGCTGCTTTGAACTGCTATCGGTGTGAGTAGTGAGGCGTAAGCTGGATTCTGCTTGGGAGTTACATATCATTCTGAGCTGAGTAGTGAGATAAGGAGTGTTGTGCTGTGTTGATCGATGAAATCAGCTTAGGCCAAAGCTGAGGGCGACGAACAGGCTAGGTGAGAGCTGTTAGTGGTATTCGGGTCAATTGTTAGCTGAGTGGACGGCCAGATTGACGAGAGCTGTTTGATGCGCGCGAGCTAATGAATAAGTAATCTTAGTATGCGAGAGCTGGACCACGTGCGAGAGCTGAACCGCGTGTGACAGCTGAACCGCATGTGAGAGCGTGATCTGTTTTGTGAGTGTGATCTGTTAGTGAGCGTGATCTTTCTGTGGATGCGAACTGTTGGGAGCGAGAGCTGATTTTAGTACGCATGCTGAGCTGCATGCCTAAGTTGAATACAGTGTGGATTCCCGAGCTGATCTGAAAACACTGTAACCCAGATCTGAAGAACTTAAGTCGTATATATATATCTATGATCTTTGACCAACACTTAGCCATTTTTCTACACCACAAACACCTTATCTACTGAGAGATTCCGAGCCAGATATTTCCCCAAACCCTTGTCGTCACTGTTCATCGACCTGGTATTTTCCCGATTGCCGGAGAAGGCTGATCAGTTTTTAGCGAGGGTACTACGATTGGAAACTTCTTCTCAAGCTTCACATTTCCATACCAGTTTGGTGGACGGTAGCGACTAGAATATCAAAGTCGAAGAAAAGCTGAAGTGTTCGAATTTTAGAATTCCCCGGCCGAGTTGCGCTTAGGTTCAGGTAACCGTGTTCTGTTGGTGTTAGTTTCAGTTCTTAGCGTTAATATTTGAGTTAGAGTAGCATCCGGTGTTTAGTCGTAGTCGTTCAGAATTGAGAGCTTCGATCATCAGTTGAGTAAGCTTTGCCCGAACTGAATTTCTTGCGTATTTTGTTCAGATTTGTAGCTCTCTTGTGGTTTATGGCATGATTTCTCTATGCTGAGATGTTGGTCGTGAGCTATGAGTCGACAGTGGTGTGAGCTGTTCTAATGTGAACGTATCTGTGACTGTGTCCTGAATTGCGGAACTGAATTATTGTGCATATTCTGTATCATGTATGTCAGGTCCGGTGCTCAAAATCAAGAAATAAACACGCAATAAAAAAAACGCGAAAGCTTAAAAATGATTTAAAATTTCTTTTGGCCTGAACTGAAAAAATATCATCAAAATACTCGAATACTCAAACTACAGGCTTAGAGCAAAAGCCAAATAGTAGACAACAACGAATCTCTCAAAGAGTATATGTATATAATCACAACAACAACATCAATGAATCCTTAAAACACAACTACTCAGGGCATCCCCTGGTAAATGACTCGATGAATATACACATAACTGGGACAATCAACAACTCCTAAGGGCTCCACTAGCTGACGCACCACCTGGGCCAGATGAAGTACCTGAAATCCAAATACACAACAAAACAACCCAAAGGAAGGGGTCAAACCCCAGTACGAAGAGCAACATAATATAGAAGTCAAATATAGCATGAAATATATCATGTCGTGCAATGCGTGAGAGGTATAAAGCATCATCGGATAACAAATCGGAAGCCAAAAGAACGGTAATCAACAACTGTGGAAACATCATGGGGGATTCGGATGCTAACCAGGCATTCTTAATGGAAAATAGATGTGTCTCATTGTCGACACAAGAACGGGTGCTACCCGACCGGCCGCACGGAATGCCAAGTGTACTACAACAACCCTCCACCATCTATTTAGGCCGCTACAACTTAGGGTGGAGAGAGCGACTCGTTGCATCCTCAATGCACTCGATCGTGATTTTGTTACCCAACACCGGATCACGAGAGTAGAACTCAAACAGAGCATCAGATCAACGCCATCAATGAATCACATGGCCCAATATACTATGCAGATGCAGATAATGCTATCTCATTCTCAACATGATATGTATACTTTCAATGACAACAAAACCACCAAAACAGCATACGGTAAACACAAAACAGCTCATGCATCATCACGCAATACAAGGCACAGCAGTTCATCACGCACAAGTATATTCACATGTCTGTATCAAAGTTGTAATCACAAGCTCGATTCATACCTTGCTCAGATCTTACCACAATACCTCAGCAAAGCTCACGGTTGAGGACAGCTCACACCACTGTCGACTCAAAAGATCTTAAAGCACTCAACAACCCAAAACCAACAAATCCAAATCAAAGACTAGCTCAACACTCAACGAAAACCAGCTCGGAGCAAAACCTGAAACCGACCACGAGCTAACAAGCTCTAGGTTGTAACTGTTGGCGACAATGGCGGATCCGGATCCCGTTACCCGGGGGTGCAGTGGAAGTTTAAAAATTGCCCCGAAAAACGTTCAATACATCAAATATGTTCTATAAATCATACATAGGATGTTTTATAGAGTGTCACCTTGCTGGCGTCTAGGCGCCTGGCTCCAACCAGATTCACAGGGAATTCTGGCTCTTCACGGTAGGCGGCGGCAGATCCTCCTTAATCAAGTCCACGACCGGAAACACGACTCCTTCGTCAGCCTGCACTAGAAGGCCTGACGAATTTGGCACGAACGGAATCTCCTCAACACGACGGTGGAGGCGGCGGCCGTGAGGTTTTGGGAGGAGAGGGGGGCGGCCACGAAGGCTTGGAGGCTAGGGTTTTTGGCGTGATGTTATGTTGTGATCTAGCTCTACGACCAAGTCTAGTATTTAAATCATACATGGGCTTGAACCTGCCCAATGGACTTGGGTCAAGGGGGGCGGCCACAAGCTTGGAGGCTAGGGTTTTTGGTGTGATGTTATGTTGTGATCTATCCCTAGACCAAGTCAAGTATTTAATCATACATGGGCTTGAACCGGCCCAATGGACTTGGGTCAAGCCCATGCCCATATGAACATTCGGTTCATTTAAATCATCGTGGTTTCATCATAATCCCGATCGACGATCAGATCGGACCGATCGACTCAGTTTCCAAAACTGAATATTATGATGTGAAAACAATTTTTCAGACCACCTACACCAAAATTACAGTTTAGCCCCTCAACTTTGGGAAATCGCAATTTGACCCCTGTTGACTTTTAGGTCGCACTCCATAAAATCCTCCTCCTATGCTCAACACATTGAGCTCAATTTCCGTGCGGGAATCATGAATCCAGTACTTGTGTGACCCTCAATGGTTCAGGGATACAGCTAGCCGTGGGCTCACAACCATTGTGACTCCAAAATCACAATTTCGGACTTGTCCATCGGATCATGGTAAAGCGCCTAGCAACATCCCGCCATGATCCCCTAGGTGTCACTGATAGTGCCTGCAAGAACCAGTTGGTCGTGGTTAGAGTACAGTAAGGTCCTTTCAACACATATATCCCGATCAGATCAACGACCATTGGTAAATCGAGAGTCGCTAGAGATCCGATAACTATGCATACTGTTGGAATAGCGGTGGAGGATCCGGATCCCACTTCTCGGGGCGCAGCGGAAAAACAAAATTTTCCCGGAAAGTGTTCAATACATTCAAAGAAATCTACAAACATACATAGGGTGTTCGTAGATGATTACCTTGCTGGCGTCTAGGCGCCTGGCTCCGACCAGTTTCACGAGGAAATCGGAACTTCAAACTGTAGGAGGCGGTAGATCGTCAATCAGGTCCACGACCGGATTCAATCTTCCTCCAATCAGCCTGCACTAGAAAGCTGATGGATTTTGCACGGACGGAAACACCTCTTCACAATGGCTGGAACAAGTCCGGCGAAGGGCGGCGCGTGGTGGCCGAGAGGTGAGGAGAGGTGGGCGGCCGATTTGTGTGTTTTGGAGGCTAGGTTATGTTGTGTAATTGTAGTGATTAAGCCCTAGATATAACTCATGTAATTATAAGTCATTCATGGGCTTGAACCGGCCCAATGGACTTGGGTCCAACCCAGGTCCATGTGAACATTCAGTTCGTTTAATTCACTGCGGTTTCATCATAACTTCGATCGACGATCAGATCAGACCGATCGAATCAGTTTCCAAAACTGAATGTTATGACGTGAAAAACAATTTTTCAGATACCTAGTCCAAAATGACAGTTTTGCCCCTCAACAGCGGGAAATCACAATTTGACCTCTGTTGACTTTTAGAAAGTCGCACTCCCTAAAATCCTCTTCTTATGCTCAACACATTGAGCTCAGTTTCCGTGCGGGAATCATGAATGCAGTACTTGTGTGACCCTCAATGGTTCAGGGACACAGCTAGCGGTGGGCCCACAACCATTGTGGCTCCGAAATCAAAATTTCGGACTTGCCCAACGGATCATGGTAACGCGTCTAGCAACATCGCACCAAGATTCCCTAGGTATCACTGATAGTGCCTCCAAGAACCAGTTGGTCATGATTAGCGTACAGTACGGTCCTTTCATCTCATATATCCCGATCAGATCAACGACCATTGGTAAATCGAGAGTCGCTAGAGATCCAATAGCTATGCATACATCTTGGAGATCGAATAGTGACATCGCGAGTGTAACTAGGTAAACCCAATTACCTAAAACACTTCTAGTACTCTGGCCAGAGATTTATACACTATTATCTCCTCAGATAGCATAGGATATCCACGCATGAGAGCGAGCGGTGAATCCTCGACAACGAAGCATCGACTCCTACATGCATTGGGATCTCACCCAATCCCGCCGCCTAATGACCCCAAGTGAGTCGGCAAACGGGTCAAAGTGAGACGCCTATCTTGTAGAGTCTCAATGACGTTTCGAGTCGTGAGGACTAATCAGTACAACCAACACATCGGACTTATCCACTCGACAAATGTTAACCACTTGGAAAGTCCGAACGAGGGTAGTTCGATAGATCACCAGATCACTATCCATCTGCATGCTCAGAACATCACAATGTTCCATACCAATGAAACATGGTACTTCACATCGCAGATGCTAGTCTCGAACTCGGGCGGCCTTATCCTCATTTTGACGGCCCAATCGACTAGGAACGAGTTCAGAATACACAGTGACTATTAGATGTGTTTCATGATAGCCGTCATACCCACTATCACATCTAACATACACTATGGTGCATTCTAGGTCTTTATCCAACACAATTGTTAACAATATATAAACATAACGAAGATAAAGAATGACATAAACAAATGCGAATATCATATATAAAGACTGTCATATACAAGAGTCTATAAACCCACACACCACAAGTTGGCTAGTTCGGCATCTACTCTAACATGTATGGCGAGCAGTTTGTGGTGTACTCAGACCACAAGAGTTTGCAATATTTGTTTTCGCAGCCTGACCTGAATATGACACAGCGGCGATGGATGAATTCTAGGTCTTTATCCAACACAATTGTAAACATTATATAATCATAATGAAGATAAAGAATGCCATGAATAAATGCGAATATCATATATAAAGATCGTTTCATACAAGAGTCTATAAAACCCACACGCCACAAGTTGGCTAGTTGGGCATCTACTCTAACACATACATCTTGGAGATCAAATAGTGACATCACGAGTGTTACTAGGTAAACCCATTTACCTAAAACACATCCAGTACTCTGGCCATAGATTTATTACACTATTATGTCCTCAGATAGCATAGGATATCTACGCATGAAAGCGAGCGATGAATCCTCGACAACGAAGCATCGACTCCTACATGCATCGGGACCTCACCCAATCCCACCACCTAATGACCCCAAGTGAGTAGGTAAACAGGTCAAAGTGAGGCGCCTATCATGTAGAGTCTCAATGACTTTTCGATTAGTGAGTACTAATCAGTACAACCAAGACCTCGGACTTATCCACTCGACAAATGGTAACCACTTGGAAAGTCTGAACGAGGGTAGTTCGATAGATCACCAGGTCACTATCCATCTGCATGCTCAGAACATCACAATGTTCCCTACCAATGAAACATGGTACTTCACATCGCAGATGCTAGTCTCAAGCTCGGGCGGCCTTATCCTCATTTTGACGGCCCAATCGACTAGGAACGAGTTCAGAATACACAGTGACTATTAGATGTGTTTCATGATAGCCATCATATCCACTATCACATCTAACATACACTATGGTTCATTCAAGGTCTTTATCCAACACAATTGTTAACATTATAACATAATGAAAATAAAGAATGCCATAATAGAAATGCGTATTTCATAAAAAAAGATCGTTATACATAAGAATCAATAAAATCAACACGCCACAAGTTGGCTAGTTGGGCGTCTACTCTAACAATCTCCCACTTTCCCTATAGCCAACTACTCATCAGACGCAGTACCATTGTTTCGCGATGTTTTTCAAACAACGGTCCTGGCAAGGTCTTTGTAAGTGGATCAGCAATGTTTTCTGCAGAGGCGACTCTCTCAACTGCTATGTCACCTCTAGCCACAATATCCCGGATTATGTGGTATTTCCTCAGTATATGTTTGGATCTTTGGTGAGACCTAGGCTCCTTCGCTTGCGCAACGGCACCCGTGCTGTCGCAGTACACCGGGACTGGACCAACTCCATCAGGAATGACGCCCAACTCTTGGACGAAATTCCTTATCCAAACGGCCTCCTTAGCAGCAGCTGATGCTGCCATGTACTCAGCCTCAATGGTTTAATCCGCGATGGTGTCTTGCTTGGAACTCTTCAAGGAGACAGCACCACCATTGAACATGAATACAAATCCAGAGGTAGAATTCGAATCATCCACGTCACACTGGAAGCTAAAATCAGTGTAGCCTTCCAGTTTCAGTTCACCACCCCCATAGACCATGAACATATTCTTAGTCCTTCGCAAGTACTTAAGAATATCCTTCACAGCCTTCCAATGCAATTGGCCGGGGTTGGCCTGGTAGCGGCTCGTGACACTCAGAGAATATGCGACATCTGGTCTAGTTGAGATCATGCCATACATAATACTTCCTGTTTCCGAGGCATATGGCACATGTGCCATACTCTCTATCTCCTCATCAGTCTTCGGACACATAGACTTAGATAGAGTGACCCCGTGGCTCATAGGTAGGTGTCCTCTCTTAGACTCTTCCATAGAGAACCTCTTAAGTATGGTATAGATGTAGGTGGCTTGGGTGAGTCCGAGCATCCGTTTCGATCTATCCCGATAGATCTGTATTCCAAGAATATAGGATGCTTCACCCATGTCCTTCATC
>KQ990855.1:54457-73631 GCA_001598015.1 Dorcoceras hygrometricum | reverse complement strand
GCTTTTAACTACCTTCTTATATACACATGGCTCCTCGGGATTCTTGATGAAACCAAATTCCTTAATTGTTTCATCGAATCTCAGGTTCCAACTTCTCGATGCTTGCTTGAGACCGTAGATCAATCTCTGAAGTTTGCATACCTTATGCTCACTTCCTACAGATGTGAAACCCTCAGGCTGCGTCATATAGATCTCTTCCTTAATATTTCCATTAAGGAACGCAGTTTTCACATGCATTTGCCATATCTCATAGTCGTACTATGAAGCTATGGCAAGTAAGATTATAATTGACTTGAACATTGCGACTGGTGAAAAGGTTTCATCATAGTCAACACCTTGCCTTTGAGTGTAACCTTTTGCGACCAGTCGCGCCTTGTAGGTCAGTACCTTACCATCAGGCCCAAGTTTTCTCTTGTATATCCATTTGCATCCAATAGGAACAATTCATTTGGGAGGATTAACAAGAGTCCAAACTTGGTTAGCATGCATTGAGTCAATCTCAGACTGCATTGCTTCAAGCCATAAATTAGAATCAGCATCGGAAATTGCCTCCTCGAAAGTTCTTGGATCACATCCAACAGTTTGATCACTTTGATCATCTTCAAGGAGGAAACCATATTTTTCAGGAGCCCTAGGAACCCTTTCGGATCTCCTAGGTGCGACCATTTCTGGTACTGGCTCTTGAGGTGCAGGAGATTCACTCGGTACTTCAGATGGTTCTCGAACCTCTTTGAGTTCTACTATCTTGCCTTTTCTATCAATTAGAAACTCCCTTTCCATAAAGGTTGAATTTCTAGAAACAAACACTTTTGTTTCGTTGGGATAGTAGAAGTAGTATCCAATGTAATTCTTTCGATACCCAATGAAGTAACATAAGATGGATCTAATATCCAGCTTATCTCCCACTGTCTGCTTCACGTAAGCAGGACATCCCCAGATCCTCAGGAATGAGTATTTGGGTGGTTTGTCCTTCCATATCTCATATGGAGTCTTATCCACTGCCTTGGTGTGGACATTGTTCAACAACATTACCGCCGTTTCGAGCGCATAGCCCCAAAACGAGGTAGGAAGTTCAGTGAAGCTCATCATAGATCGAACCATGTCCATCAAGGTTCGATTAAGACGCTCCGCTACACCATTGAGATGTGGTGTGGCCGGAGGGGTCCACTGTGCGAGAATCCCATTCTCTTTAAGATAGTCTTGAAATGCAGCACTCAAGTATTCATCACCTCGATCGGATCGAAGTGCTTTAATACTTTTTCCTAATTGATTTTCTACTTCAGCCTTGAATTCTTTGAACCTTTCAAAGGATTCAGACTTGTGCTTCATTAAGTACAAGTACCCATACCTAGAGTAATCATCGGTAAAGGTGATAAAGTATGTGTGACCGTACTTAGTACCAATGCTAAGTGGGACACACACATCAGTATGGATCAAATCCAATGGGCCTTGAGCACGCTCAGGCTTGCCCTTGAAGGGATGTTTGGTCATCTTTCCCTTGAGACAAGACTCACAAGTTGGTAGAGAGTTAATGTCTGACAAATCAAACATGTCACTCCCAACTAACTTATTCATCCTACTTAGGAAAATATGACCTAGCCTAGCGTGCCAAAGTTGTGCTGGGTTCAAGCTATCGTTTTTCCTTTTAATTGTTGTTGTATGTGTTTCCACATCGCGAGTTGGAACTTCTTTTAATTTTAAGGTGTACAAATCGTTTTCGCGTTCCCCAAATCCAATTAAACATTCATTCTTGTATATATTGCAAATCGAATTAGCAAAAACACATGAATATCCATCACTATCAAGCATAGAAACAGAAATAATGTTCTTTATTAATTCGTGAACAAATAAAACGTTTCTCAATAACAACTTAAAACTTGAAGACAGAAATAAATAAACATCATATGACCTAGCCTAGCGTGCCAAAGTTGTGCTGGGTTCAAGCTATCGTTTTTCCTTTTAATTGTTGTTGTATGTGTTTCCACATCGCGAGTTGGAACTTCTTTTAATTTTAAGGTGTACAAATCGTTTTCGCGTTCCCCAAATCCAATTAAACATTCATTCTTGTATATATTGCAAATCGAATTAGCAAAAACACATGAATATCCATCACTATCAAGCATAGAAACAGAAATAATGTTCTTTATTAATTCGTGAACAAATAAAACGTTTCTCAATAACAACTTAAAACTTGAAGACAGAAATAAATAAACATCTCCTGTAGCTACTGCAACAACTCTTGCTCCATTGCCCAGCCTCAAGTGGGTCTCACCCTCTCTAAGACGTCGGCTTCTTGTCATCACCTGCAAATCATTGAAGATATTAGATCCACATCTGGTATCAAGTACCCAAGAAGTCGAATTAAGAGACATATTTATTTCGATATAGAACATACCTTTTGCAGTTCGCAACTGCTCGAGGTACTCCTTGCAGTTCCTCCTCCAGTGCCCAGGCTTGTGGCAGTGGTGGCAAACATCCTCAGACTTGTTTGGCTTGGAAGCCTTTGCCTTGGGCTTTTTGGTGGGCTTTTCCTCCTTCGCAGGGGCAAAACGCTTCTTACCCTTGCGTTTGGGCCCCTTCTTCGCAGAGGAAGAAGAGCCCATAAGGAGGACGGGCTTGTCCTTCTTTATGGTCCCCTCAAACACGACCAGCATGTTAACCACCTCTTCAAGGGTGGCTTCCAGCTTGTTCATGTTAAAGTTGACCACAAAGGGGTCGAATGCAGCGGGTAGTGAGAGGAGAAGCAAATCCACAGACAGCTCATGTGGAAGTGTGATATCAAGGCCCACCAACTTTTCAATAAGCCCAATCATACGAACCCCATGCTCGCGGACCGATGTCCCATCGCGCATGCGGCTTGTCATAAGCTCCTTGACAGTGGTGAACCTCTAATGTCGAGAGTTCTCCCCATACATTTCCTTAAGATGAAGGTGTATGTCAGCAGCATACACCATCTTCTCAAAGAGCCGTTGCATTTTGTTAGACATCGATGCCATCACATAGCATTGAGTCTTAGGCTCGTCGTCCCACCATTTGTTAAGCTTAGTCAGCTCCTCAGGGCTGATATCGGCAGGGGCTTCCTTCGGAGGGCTCTTCTCTAACGTGTAGAGAAGTTTCTCCGAAGCCAATACAATATTGAGGTTTCGAAGCCAGTCTTGGTAGTTCAGACCAGTGAACTTGTTGCTATCCAGTATAGCAGTGAGTGGAATTTTGATCGAAGACATTTTATAAGCAGTTTATACTGAAAAGAAAAACAGACATGCATTACTAACTATATATGAAAAATGCTAAGACATAAAACAAGGTCATTTATTTTTATGAATTACCCTCCCAATATTTCAACGATTTCACCACCCTCTAATGAAACCGAGAAAGCAAGTTTCCTTAGTGGGTACACAGAGTCCAATTAAGAGATCATGGTCCCTAATAATATCAGCCAACCATGACCATTACCCTCCCAATATTTCAACGATTTCACCACCCTCTAATGAAACCGAGAAAGCAAGTTTCCTTAGTGGGTACACAGAGTCCAATTAAGAGATCATGGTCCCTAATAATATCAGCCAACCATGACCCTCAAGAGGTAGAGCCCAATTGCAACCGGTGCAACCTCCATGTATTTACCTCACGTCCAGTAAGGGCCCAATAATATGATGTCGTTTACTATCACGTGTCAAGACGACCCATCAATGTTGAGTTGTGAAGGACGGTCCCCTTAACGTCCCCAATAATATGAGCCAACGTTAAAGGGAGTTCCAACCGACTCACAACAAGTGTCAATGACGTGTACAGCTTTCCGGCATACATAACCCCCTCAATAATATGAGCCGGGCCATGTATGCGGGTAGCATCGACGTACACCCATTGTTGATGGAAGGTAGGAAAATTTAAACAGATTCAAATTCCCTTAGTTTATCGAATAAACTTTTAATCTTGATATCAGTTTTAAATCATATTTAAAATGAGGGATTTTATTTTTGAAAAATTTGGTCTCAACAATAATTAAATCATAATTTAACATGCGGATTCAACTAACATATATATCACATATATAAAACTTTGGGATGATCGATCGCGAGAGCTATGCGGTCCGTGGTTGCCAATCACGGACCTAGGTCCAGTCCTAGGTGAAATACAGTATGCAATGCAATCCTATTACATTTGCTTCCGGTTTTACAGATCTTCGGTCTTCAATATCTTTGATCATCATGTCCACCGTCTTCGAATGTCCTCCCACTAAATCTAATATTTACATTAAATATCCATGACATATTGGGATACATTTTAAGGGGTGGGAACAGGCCATAAATCAGGCCCACTTTATAAATGATATATCAACAATATTTACAACCAAAATCGCAAAACCTAGAGCATACACCTAACACATTGGGCACGGCTCTCGATCATCCCAAAACATGCAATCAATCCAATTAATTGACATAAATTAAATAATCAAATCAAATTCGATAATTTCCAACAAAATCATATTTTAATTATAAAATCATATTTTATAAGTAAAATCACATTTTGTCAACAAAATCATATTTTAATTATAAATTCATATTTCATAAATAAAATCAAATTTTGTCGACAAAATCATATTTCAATTATAAAATCATATTTTATAAATAAAATCACATTTTGCAATTTTAATTGCATAACATTGGGCTTAAAACAATTTTAGGCCCAAAATCTCAAAAATTTCAAAATCAATTTTTGGTCCAACCACAATTGGCGCAATATCAAATATTGGCCCGAAAAATTCATGGGCTGCCCGGGACAGGCCCGAAACAAAACCTAGAAGACAAAACAGCCGTCTCATCGCCATGAGGATCGCCGGACGGCGGACGCACGGCGGCGCCCGCCGCGCGAGCAGCGTGCGGCAGCTACAGTGCCGGCGTGCGGCGGTTACAGTGCCGGCTTGCGGCGGCTACAGTGCCCGCGTGCAGCGGCTACAGTGCCGCCGTGGTTTTTTTTTGTGATTTGATGCAATTAGGCACAAATTATGTATTGATAGATCCGAACCTTGGCTCTGATACCACTGTTGGCGACAATGGCGGATCCGGATCCCATTTCCCGGGGGCGCAGCGGAAGTTTAAAAATTGCCCCGAAAAACGTTCAATACATCAAATATGTTCTATAAATCATACATAGGATAATTTATAGAGTGTCACCTTGCTGGCGTATAGGCGCCTGGCTCCAACCAGATTCACAGGGAATTCTGGCTCTTCACGGTAGACGGCGGTAGGTCCTCCTTAATCAGGTCCACGATCGGAAACACGACTCCTTCGTCAGCCTGCACTAGAAGGCCTGACGAATTTGGCATGAACGGAATCTCCTCAACACGACGATCGGAACAAGTCCGATCACGGCGGCGGCGGCACGGCGGCCCGACGGTGGAGGCGGCGGCCGTGAGGTTTTGGGAGGAGAGGGGGGAGGCCACAAGCTTGGAGGCTAGGGGTTTTGGTGTGATGTTATGTTGTGATCTAGCCCTAGACCAAGTCTAGTATTTAAATCGTAGATGGGCTTGAACCGGCCCAATGGACTTGGGTCAAGCCCATGTCCATATGAACATTCAGTTCATTTAAATCACCGTGGTTTCATCATAATCCCGATCGACGATCAGATCGGACCGATCGACTCAGTTTCCAAAACTGAATATTATGATGTGAAAACAATTTTTCAGACCACCTAGACCAAAATTACAGTTTAGCCCCTCAACTTTGAGAAATCGCAATTTGACCCCTGTTGACTTTTAGGAAGTCGCACTCCCTAAAATACTCCTCCTATGCTCAACACATTGAGCTCAATTTCCATGCGAGAATCGTGAATCCAGTACTTGTGTGACCCTCAATGGTTCAGGGATACAGCTAGCCATGGGCCCACAACCATTGTGGCTCCGAAATCAAAATTTCGGACTTGCCCATCGGATCATGGTAAAGCGCCTAGCAACATCGCGCCATGATCCCCTAGGTATCACTGATAGTGCCTGCAAGAACCATTTGGTCGTGGTTAGCGTACAGTACGGTCCTTTCAACACATATATCCCGATCAGATCAACGACCATTGGTAAATCGAGAGTCGCTAGAGATCCGAGAACTATGCATACATCTTGGAGATCAAATAGTGACATCACGAGTGTTAATAGGTAAACCCATTTACCTAAAACACATCCAGTTCTCTGGCCAGAGATTTATTACACTATTATCTCCTCAGATAGCATAGGATATCTACGCATGAAAGCGAGCGGTGAATCCTCGACAACGAAGCATCGACTCCTACATGCATCGGGACCTCACCCAATCCCGCCACCTAATGACCCAAAGTGAGTCGGTAAATGGGTCAAAGTGAGGCGCCTATCATGTAGAGTCTCAATGACGTTTCGAGTAGTGAGGACTAATCAGTACAACCAAGACCTCGGACTTATCCACTCGACAAATGGTAACCACTTGGAAAGTCCGAACGAGGGTAGTTCGATAGATCACCAGGTCACTATCCATCTGCATGCTCAGAACATCACAATGTTCCCTACCAATGAAACATGGTACTTCACATCGCAAATGCTAGTCTCAAGCTCGGGCGACCTTATCCTCATTTTGATGGCCCAATCGACTAGGAACGAGTTCAGAATATACAGTGACTATTAGATGTGTTTCATGATAGCCATCATATCCACTATCACATCTAACATAAATTATGGTGCATTCTAGGTCTTTATCCAACACAATTGTTAACATTATAACATAATGAAAATAAATAATGCCATAATAGAAATGCGTATTTCATAAATAAAGATCGTTATACACAAGAGTCAATAAAACCCACACGCCACAAGTTGGCTTGTAGGGCATCTACTCTAACAGTAACATCTAGCTCGAACCTGCTCCAAAGTTAACAAAACTAGTCTTAATTCTAAGCCAAGAACAAGAAATAACACTTACAGCTCGTAACCAGTTCGGATGAGAAACACGACTGGGAAACAGCAGGCAATCTACGACTTTGCGTTTCCTCCTCTGACCACCTCCAGCCACAATATCGGTAGGGAAATGACGGGTTTGGAAAAGCAACGGTACCTCTCTTGTCCAAATATGAACGGCCAAACTCCGGTAATAAAAAACGGTAATGAATGAAAAGTTGGAGCAACGGTGGATCCAGATCCCTCTCCCGTGGTGCAGTGGAAGTTTAAAAATTAATTACCTTGGAATGTTCAATACACGAATAATAAAACTAAACATAGGATGTTTAGGGTATTTACCTTTGGGGACTTGGCGGCCGACTCCAACCAGTCCACAAGGGAAATGGCCCTTCAACGGTTGATCAGTTGAATGAACGCCCAATCAGGTCCATGATAGGAATCTCAAATTCCTTCACCGGTCTTCACGCCGAGATGGTAGGAACGAATTTCGATGGCGGAGGGCGGCAACAGCTTGGTACGAATGAATAGCTCCCCCTAAGCCCCTATTTATATATATTTCACGGGCTTAAACCATGTTAATGGGCCCAGGCCAGGCCTAGGCCCAGTGACCATTGGTTTCCAGTGAACATTGGTTTCGAGTCCATCGTTGTGGCTTCATCATAATCCCGATCGAGATCGGATCATATCGATCTGCACAGTTTCCAAAATTTAACGTTATGATGTGAAAACAATTTTTTGGACCACCTAATCCAAAATAACACTTAGACCCCTGTCAGCTAAAAGGAAAGTCATACTTCCCCAGCCAATTTAGGAAGTAATACTTCCATCCTTCCTCCTACTATAATCAACACTTTGAGTACCATTTCCATAAGGGAATTGAGAAACCGGTATTTGTATGACCCTCAATGGTTTAGGGATACATCTAGCCGTGGGCTCACAACTCCTTGAGACTACGAAAACATAATTTCGAACTTATTAATCAGACCATGGCCAAGCTTCTAACAACATCGCCCCATGATCCCCTAGGTATCACTGGTAGTGCCTGCAAGAACCAGTTGGCCATGGTTAGTGTACAGTACTGTCCTTTCCACTCAAATATCCCGACTAAATCAACGACCATTGGTAAATCAAGAGTTTCTAGAGATTCGATAGCGATGCATACATCTTGGAGATCAAATAGTGACATCGCATGTGCTATTAGGTAAACCCATTTACATAAAACACATCTAGTACTCTGGACAGATATTTGTCACACTATAATCTACTCAGATAACATGGGATATCGATGCACAAGGGCGAGCGATGAATCCTCGAAAACTTTGACTACTACATGCATCGGGACCTCACCCAATCCCACCACCTGATGACCCCAACAGTGTTGGTAAACGGGTTAAAGTGAGGCACCTATCATGTAGAGTCTCAATGATGTTTTGAATAGTAAGGACTAATCTGTACAACCAAGACCTCGGACTTAATCCACTCGACAAATGATAACCACTTGGAAAGTTCGAACGAAGGTAGCTTGATAGATCACCAGGTCACTATCCACCTGCATGCTCAGAACATCACTATGTTCCCTACCAAAGCAACGTGGTACTTTGCAACGCAGATGCTAGTTTCAGGCTCGGGCGGCCTTTATAGTATTTTATACGGCTCAATCGACTAGGAAATAGTTTAGAAAACATAGTGACTATTAGATGTGTTTCATGAATCAAATCCACTATCAAATCTAACATACACTATAGTGCATTTAAGGTATTTATCCAACAATTTGTAATCCTAATAATGAAGATAAGGAATGAAATAAAAGAATGACAATTTCATAAATAAAGATCGTTTTACATAGAGTCAACAAGAACCCACATGACACAAGTTGGCTAGTTGGGCAACTAGTCTAACAATCTCCCACTTGCCCTACAGTCAACTACTCATGAGACGCTGTCCCATTGCTTCGTGATGTTTTTCAAACAATGGTCCTGGCAAGGGCTTTGTAAGTGGGTCAACAATGTTATCTGCAGAGGCGACTCTCTACTGCTATGTCCTCTAGCCACAATATCCCTGATTATATTGTATTTCCTCAGTACGTGTTTGGATCTTTGGTGAGACTTAGGTTCCTTTTATTGCGCAATTGCACCCGTATTGTCACACTACACCGGGACTGGACCAACTCCCTCAGAAATTACGCCCAACTCCTGGATGGAATTCCTCATCCAAACTGTCTCTTTAGCAGCAGCAGATGCTGTGATGTACTCAGCCTCAGTGGTTGAATCCGCGATTGTGTCTTTCTTGTAACTCTTCCAAGAGACATCACTACTATTGAGCATGAATACAAATCTAGATGTTGACTTCGAGTCATCCACATCGCATTGGAAGCTAGAATCAGTGTAGCCTTCCAATTTCAGTTCACTACCCCAATAGACTATTAACATATTTTTAGTCCTTTGTAAGTACTTAAGAATATCTTCATAGCCTTCCAATGAATTTGGCCTGGGCTGGCTTGGTAACGGCTCGTGACACTCAGAGCATATGTGACATCCGGTCTGATCGAGATCATACCTTACATAATACTATCTATTGCCGAGGCATATGGCACACGTGTCATAATCTCTATCTCGTCATCAGTATTCGGACACATAGACTTAGATAGAGTGACCCCGTGGCACATAGTTAGGTGCCCTCTCTTGGACTCTTACATGGAGAACCTCTGAAGTATGGTATCGATGTAGGTTGCTTGGATGAGTCCGAGCATCCTTTTTGATCTATATCTATAGATCAGTATTCCTAGAATATAGGATGCTTCACCCATGTCCTTCATTGAGAATCTACCAGACAACCATACTTTAGTTTACTGCAACATTCCTACATCATTCACAATGAGTAGAATGTCATCAACATAAATTACAAGGAATGTCACAGCATTATTAACTACCTTATTATACACACATGGCTCCTCGAGATTCTTTATGAAACCAAATTCTTTAATCGTATCATCAAACCTCAGGTTCCAACTTCTTGATGCTTGTTTGAGACCCTAGATCGATCTCCAAAGTTTGCATACTTTATGCTCACTTCCTACATATGTGAAACCCTCGGGCTGCGTCATACAGATTTCTTTATTAATGTTTCCATTAAGGAACGCAGTCTTCACATCCATTTGTCATATCTCATTTTCGTACCACATGGCTATGGCTAGCAGGATTCTAATCGACTGGAACATAGCAACTGGTGAAAAATTTTCATCACACCTTGCCTTTGAGTGTAACCTTTTGCGACCAATCGGGCCTTGTAGGTCAATACCTTACCATCAGGCCCAAGTTTTCTCTTGTATATCCATTTGCATCCAATTGGAACTATTCCTTTGGGATGATTACAAGAAACCAAACTTGGTTCGAATGCATTGAGTTAATATAAAATTACTTTGCTTCAAGCCACAAATTAGAATCGGTATCGGAAATCACCTCCTTTAAGGTTCTTGGATCACATCCATCAGTTCGATCACTTTGATCCTCTTCAAGAAGGAAACCATATCTAACAAGAGCCCGATGAACCCTTTCAGATCTCCTAGGTGTGTCAGTATCAAGAATTGGTTCTTGAGGTATGTGAGATTCACTTGGTACTTCAGTTGGTTATCGAACTTCTTCGAGTTCTACGATCTTGTCTTTTCTATCAAGTATAATTTCCTTCTCCAAAAAGGTTGAATTTCTAGAAACAAATACTTTTGTTTCACTGGGATAGAATAAGCATTATCTGTGAGGCCCGAAGGATTAGTGCATTAATTGAGATAATTAATCGGGCTTAAGCGTAGACCAGATCGGGCGCAAGATGATCTGGGGTAAATCAACTCCGAGCTGAACTTTCTTATTTGAGCAAGGAGCACGTCTTCTAGTCGTTAGCTGTTTTGGAGATAACAATGTAGTAGAGAACAACTTGGGGAATTGCTGTATTAGTGTATGCTGTTTGGAGCTGAAGTGTAAGCTGGTCAGTGAGGAACAGTTCTAAGCTGAGCTACTTAGTAGGGTGTTATGCCGGTTGTGTCACGAGCTGTTTTTGGGGAGACAGCATAGGAGTGAGCAGCTCTGGGAGTCACTGCGTAGCATAGTGGATGCAAGCTGGAGTCTTAGCAGGATTCATCTTAGGGGTGTTCTGGGTACCCTGAGCTGAATGTTCAGGTCGCGAGTATTTTGTTGCGTTGTTTTATGGTATCAGCTTAGATGTAAGATTGTAGTAGCATTTTTTGTAGGTTGGTACCGTTCGTGGTCTTCAGCTTAGACCAGTGATGTTTGTTATCTTCAGTTTAGGTGAGAGCTGTTCGTAGTTCAGATCGGACGAGAGTTGGTTGTGATCACCAGCTTTGGCAAGATCCATTCAGAACGCATAAGCTGGCCAGTGCATGATCTGGACTGTGTTGCGAGCTGATGCTACTCTGCACGTTGAAAGCTATTTTGTGCTGTCAGATCGGGTGTGAGCTGGCTCAGTGCTTCTAAGATGGATGTAGCGAGATCTGCTCACGCGAGAGCTATTGAGTGCACGAGCTAATCCTTGAGAGCGAGAGTTGTTGAGTGCGAATTGTTTGGAAGTGTGAGCTGGACATCGAGCATAATCTGTCCTGGAGGTTTAATATGTGCGGGTGATCTAGGTAGTGAGCGTGAGGTGTTGTGCGAACCAGCTGAGTGAGGCATCATGTTGTTGTATACCTAAGCTGGTTTCAGCTTGGAGCTAAGCTTTTCGGTGGAACTGCAGATCAAACCACAGGATTTAAGTATATATATTGACTTTTATCGTGTGCACTTCATATTTACTTCCAAAACTTAAAGATATTTCCTCTCACGAGAGTGTTCCATATACTGTAGCAAAACCCTTACTGTTCATCGAACCCTATCTTTTTGGATTGGCGGTGGTAGACGACTCATCTTGGAGCAAGGCTGGTAGAGATGAGTTCCCCTCTGCAAGACCGTCCTTTCTACACCACTTTTAGAGCTGTTTGTTGGCTGTGAGAGTGAGCACGACGTATTCAAAGCGTTCTGACTGTTAGCAATTTCCGGCCAGTTGGTTCTTCAGTTCCGGTAACGTCTTTAGGTAAGTGTTAGTTCCTGTTCTACGCTTTGTTTAGAGCCAGTTGTTGTGTTTGGGGTGTATGATCGAGCTGGGCTGAGCTGGTAGCTCCCAGTTCTATTTTATGTCGTAGTTTTTTCGGAGCTTATGTAGTATGGTTGAGCAGGTTGCAGCTTGTGGTTGTTTGGACATCTCTGTTGAGTTTTTCCGCGAGAGCTGGAGGAGCAGTAGGTGTACAACATGAACTGTGGGTGTTCTGTTCTGTTCGGATGATTTTTTGAGGTATTTATTACTCTGGAGATAAGGTACAGATGTGAGCTTGTGATCTAATGTTGCTTGCATACGTTTTGTGGTTATATTGCAAGCGGTTATGTCTGCATACACGCATTTCATATTGAGCTCCTTCCTTTTGATCCTTTGTTTGCCGATTATTGTGGTTAACCTGTTAGTACCGGGATGTGGTGTTTTATAGAATAAGTTAGGACGATCGGTAGAGCCCGTGCTTCTCTCCTCCCTGTTGTGGGTTTCCGCTATGGGACGATTGTGTAGCACCCATGCTCTCATGAGCTTAGGGAACCAGTGGGTTGAGCTGTTCCATCCTTGCTATGGTATTGTGTGTGTGTATGGGACTATTGGGTAGCGTCCCTGCTCTCACACGCTCTGTGATCACACCTGTTCGTAACCTCAGCTGAGTAGTTGTATCTTTGAGTTTTGTGGATCACTACTGTTTCGGTTCGCCAGCTGTTCTAGTTGCTGCTCGAGCTCCTCTGATTTCCCAGGTTGTTCATGCATCGCATACCAATTATGTCTTGCTGTATACTTGTTGTTTTATGTTGCTCTCCGTACTACAGTTTGACCCTTGTCCCTCTGGGGCTGTTTGGTTGTTTGTGTGCCATTCAGGTTTCCCAGGTTCATCAGCTGGCCCAGGAGATGCGTCAGCTAGTGGTGCCCGAGAGGTTGATAGAGTGTCCCAGCTATATAAATATTTATATATACTGTCATTGAGTCTGTGCCGAGGAATGCCCCGAGCTACTATAGTATTACAGATTTTGTGGTTGGGTTTTGGGATACTTGTTATTATTGTCTACTTTCTGAGGAATGGATTTGGTATTGCTTTTGGTATGAAACCTGTATTTTGAGTAACCTCGTATTTTTAAGTATGATTTTTAGTCAGGCCAAAAAAAAGATTTATCCTGTTTAAACGCTTCCAAAATTTGAGGTTAATTACATGCTTAATCTCTATTTTGCTTCACTGGGATGGACAATATCCAATAGAATTATTTGGATATTCAATGAAGTAGCATAAGATGGATCTATTATCCAGCTTATCTCCCACTATCTACTTCACGTAAGCAGGACATCCCCAAATCCTCATGTACACTTGGGTGGCTTGTCCATCCATATCTCATATGGAGTTTTATCCACTGCCTTGTTGTGGACATTGTTCAACATCATTACCGTTGTTTCAAGCGCATAGCCTCAAAACGAGGCAGGAAGGTCAGTGAAGCTCATCATAGATCGATCCATGTCCATCAAGGTTCGATTACGATGCTCCGTTATACCATTGAGTTGTGGTATGACCGGATGAGTCCACTATGAGAGAATCACATTCTTCTTAAGACAGTCTTGAAATTCAGCACTCAAGTATTCTCCATCTCGATCGGATCGAAGTGTTCTAATACTTTTTCCCAGTTGATTTTCTACTTCAGCCTTGAACTTCTTGAACCTTTCAAAGGACTCAGACTTGTGCTTCATTAAGTACAAGTACCCATACCTAAAATAATCATCGGTAAAGGTGATGAAGTAAGTGTGGTCGGACTTAGTACCAATACTAAGCGGACCGCACACATCAGTATGGATCAAGTCCAATAGGTCTTGAGCACGTTCAGGATTACCCTTTAATGGCAATTTTGTCATTTTTTCTTTGAGACAGGACTTGAAATTTGGTAAGGTGTTAATATCAGACCTATTAAACATGTCGCTCGTAACCAACTTGTTCATCCTCTTCAAGAAAATATGACCTAGCCTAGCATGCCAAAGTTGTGCCGGGTTTAGACTGTCGTATTTTCTTTTGATCATTGTTGTATGTGTCTCAACATAGTAAGTTGGAGCTTCTCTCAATTTTAAGTTGTATAGATCTGTAACATCCAGGAATTCTAATTACGTGAAAATGAGTGCATGACTAGAAGGAAAATTATTTTAGAAAATTATATGCTAATTAATGCGATTTCTTGATGGTTTTAATGTGGCATGTTATGCATGTTGTGTTTTTTAGTCTATTTGAGTTCTGGACGTGTGGACGAGATTAAGGAAGACCGATATGAAAATTATTTGAAAGTTTTAAGCCCTCATACTTTTTAAGAACAAATTTATTATTTTTAAGCAGCAATTTTCGAAAAATATGGTTTATAAGCTGTTTTATTGGATTTCATATATTTTAATATTGAGTAGGCTACATATTATGAAAATTAAGACTTTAAAGCCTATGTTTAGAGTTTTATTCAACTTTTTTAATTATTGAGGGTTAGTATTGAAAAAACTCTTTTATTTCCTAATTAAATCCTTGAGAGGGGGTCTTTTTTGAACAACTCATTTTCCCCACCACTCTATTTTCGAAAACCCTAATATTTCCCCCCTCTCCAAGCCACCTCACGTCACCCTCTCCCCTTGAGCTTGAGATTTTTCAAGTTTTTGGTTGAATTTCAAGGTTTGATCGTCCCACCGCTTGTCCTCCGTCCCGGTAACGCAGTGTATGCATTATTCTCCAATCAAGGCATGTTATATCTCTTATTTTCTCACCATTTACGCCATATTATTCTGTTTTTAACGATCAAATGCATGAATTATATGTGATTTGTTTAGATCTATGCATCATGTTTGAGGTCCATGCATGTTTCATCGTTTTCATTACGTTTTTTATCCGTTTCTTGTGATGTATCGGTCATGGACGGTTCTATGGACTATGGATTGTTTCTAGGTGGTCTAATGGTGGTCCAAGGTCGTAGCTTTGGGTGGCTCGATGGCCTACACAAGCCAAGGCCATCGAACTTGGTCTTTTGCTCGGTGAGGCGCACGGCGCCACCTTTGCTTGGTTCATGCGTGCGTTGGGGCTCGCGGCTTGGGCCTTGGCTTGGTTAGGTGGAATCGTCTAGACCTATGGGTGGTCCAGCCGACGGGGCTCCGGCCATGGGCGGCCGAAGGGAGAAGTTGGCGTGGTGTCGCGGGCGTGCATGTGTGCATGTGGTGTTGCGGCTAGGGTTGCGTTGGTTGGCCCGATTCGGTTTGGCCGATGGGTCGGTTCAATCGGACCGAGTCGGTTAGTCGAGGGTCGAGCCAAAATATTTTAAGTTTGGTCCGACTTATTTTATTTCTGGACCGGGTATTTTATTTCAAAGTTTTAGGTCCAATTTTAAGGGTATTGGGTCAAACATTTTTAAAGTCAAATTTTAAAGTCAAGCTTTTAATTAATTTATGGGCCAAATACTTTTATTAATTTTAAATTCAAAATTGGGGTCAAAAGGACTTTTTATTTAGTCAAATTTTTAGTGCTTGATTTTAAAGTAAAGGAGTGAGCATTTTATAAATTTGTATAGTTCAAATTTTAAGTAGTGGGCCAAGTCATGTTTAGGGTTAGATGTCATTTTAAAGTTAAGTCTAGGCTTCTGTGCTTAGAGTTAGTGGGCCGGGCACCTGAATCAGTCCTTGACTGGAGTAGAAAATATAGAAGCCCGTGAATATATATTTAATTATATATGTAGTATGTTATGTATACGAATATGAAAATGTTTTAAATGAAAGAATTAAATATATATTGACGGGCTAAACCTTTGAAATTGCATGTTTTTACGAAATTCACGCATCATGAAGCTTTATGAAAATGTAAAGGCATGAAAGAAAAGAAAAATATTTTTGAGGGATTGAAGTGATGTGTGGCAAGTTTACGATGGGAGCTAGTCGGGATACCGGGCCCGAGGATCCCCTGTTTTAATGTATTACGAGTTTATGGGTCCATGTGATCATGACTGGTGAAGTGGCAGCATAGAGGTGTGAGGGATCCCGAGGTAAGGTCGGGTGAACCGCATCTCCATGTACATTTGTTCTTAGATTGATCAATTTCTTATGTTATGGCTCACACTTCATGGATACGACTCGCACGCCCTTTTAGAGTTACGTTATTTTATGCTCATGCCTCAGTATGTTTCGATATGTGATCATGTACTAATACGAAAAGTTTCAACGCATGTTTTACGATCACTCATGCACACATGTTTTAAGGTTATTTTACTATACGTATATTCTTGCATGCGATTTTATTATATGTAGCTTGTTATTATTTAGATAGAGCATGCTGGGCCTTATGCTCACTAGGTTCAAATGGTGCAGGTGATGACCCTGTTGATTTTATGCTGACCAGCGGTGAGGATCTCTGAGCGTCCGTCGTAGCTGTACCCCGTGACCACTCTAATGTCTTCACTTATGCTATGATACATTTTCATGAATTGGAACATTTTGAGTCATTTTATCATTTAGTTACTGTTAGGATAAAATTTATTAAGTTTTGGTGATAACAAAATAATATAAGTACTGAAGTTAAGCTAGATCTGGACAGACAGACGATGATATCAACTACGTATTTGGAACATAGCATATTTCAGTCGACGGGTTGATATTCAGCTGATGGTTGTTAAGTGGAAGTATTCAGATGTTGCGTTGATATTTTCAGATGCTAGATATCAGATGTTGATATTCGAGATTATTTCAGAGGGTGAATTATTACAAGTTAAGAGTTTCTGGTACTGGATCAGTCGTTGGAATTCTACGATTAGATTTTGGTATTCAATCGGCCGTTGGGATAAATTCAGTCGTTGGTTAGCAATCAACAGTTGGATTCTTCAACGGTATTCAGCAGTTGAATTTTGGTTTCAGACGCAAGTAATTGAGTGTTAGCGTGTTTTGTTAAAGATTGCAAAACGACATCGTTTGGATAAGTTGAAACGACAGCGTATTGGATTAGCGCTAGGATTCAGCCGATGGGTTTTGCATATAATCATCTACTGGTATATCAGCCGTTGGTATTTCAGCTGTTGGACAAATCAGGTGATGAATTGTTCAGGCGTTGTAACCAGCCGTTACGTCATATTCATCAATATACATAAAGGGAGATATTTCAAGCGATCAGCTGGTGCATATTTTCAGGAGTTGAAGCTATCAACTGGTGAATACTTTCAGATGTTCTAGTCATCAGCTTGTGTACAAACAATGGATTGATTCCGTATTGGATTAGCGCTAGGATTCAGCCGATGGGTTTTGCATATAATCATCTACTGGTATATCAGCCGTTGGTATTTCAGCTGTTGGACAAATCAGGTGATGAATTGTTCAGGCGTTGTAACCAGCCGTTACGTCATATTCATCAATATACATAAAGGGAGATATTTCAAGCGATCAGCTGGTGCATATTTTCAGGAGTTGAAGCTATCAACTGGTGAATACTTTCAGATGTTCTAGTCATCAGCTTGTGTACAAACAATGGATTGATTCAAATTTGATCATATACTCAAATTGGAAAAGATCGATGGCCATAACAGAATCGTACAATTGCCTGGAATTAAGGAGACAAAATCGGTACTATTTTGGGTAAATAGTACAACTTACAGAGGACGTTATACGGTGATTGCACAATTATGGAAAACGACAATCTGGTTCTGACGATGTGCAATTTACCATTTGGTGGAGTAGGATATACGGTTACAGATTATCAGAATTTCAAAAGGGATTTTATTTCCTTAGCCAATCAAATGACCGTTGAGCGAAGAGTATAAATAGCAGAAGTTTGAATTGAAGAACTCTCCTTCGCTATTGATACTTACCGTCACTCTGCCAATTTTCTGAGCGCATTGAAATTTGAAGTTATTCTCAAAAAGCTCACAACTCGAAGAACTTTCAAACAAGCCTTCATAGATTTACCTTCGAGTTTATTCTCTGGTTCAATCTTTTGAATCGTGTTTCGTTGTTTAGAAACCAGAGAATTTACGGTCTCAAAATATTGTATTTCACTGTTATATTCTATTGACTCTGTAACGAACTGGCTTTGTGAAGCAGTTTGAAAAATATATCATTCTAAGTGTTGTAAAATCAGCAGCTGCGTCTGCGTGATTGTTTGTGGTGTTGCTAGAAGTTCACCTTGAGAGAGGCTCGGTGATCGGGTGTTTGCAGAAGGACTGTATTCTGATGGATCTGTTTTGACAGATCCTAATTAAGTTTTGAATTACACAAAACCTGTTATTGTGTTTCTAACAATTCTAATTGAGTGTACAGATTCTAGCTATCAAAGAAGATGATGAACAGTCGAAGAATCTGTCCAGCCGATGGTTCACAATATAAAGTTTCAGCAGTTGGTTCGGTGTTCATGGAATCGGCAGCTGGATTAGCAATGGAGACGTCCAAAGTTGAATCAGCTGTTTGTAATCAGGCGGAGGACAAGTTGAACCAGCTGGAGCATAATAAACCAGCTGGAACGATGACAACCAGCTGCAAGCGCTAAAGAGCAAAGATGAACCAGCTGGTACATGTATTGAGAAGTCTGCCGGAGAGATATCGAAGAAGAAGATTTCAATTATAAGTACTGTTGATGAATCTATTGACAGTCGCTATTCAAGAGGCTAAGAAGAATCGCAAGCTGGAGCTGGAATGATAAAGATCATCTGGAGCGCTAAGTGTAGATGACATCAGTAGTGACGTCATCATTCAGCAGGAAGCTACAGTGATCAGCAGGAAGTTATCAGCAGATGAGAAGAGAAGTGAAAGAGATGAAGAAACGTCGTGCTAAAGAATCAGCAGATGGTTTAGCGTTGATGACGTCATCGGTGACGTCATCATATTCAGCAGATGGTTTGAGAGAGCAGTCGCAAGATACCAGCAGGTAGCTTGTACATCCAGACGCAAGAGAGAAGCGACGTCGTAGAGGAGGAAATCCAGTCGCAAGCTACTGTTCATCAGCAGATGCTATTTGGAGATAGCGATAGCAAAACGATGTCGTTTACATAAGTTGATACGACAGCGTTTTGCTCTTGCGCTAAAGATTCAGCAGTTGCTCTTTGCGATGAAGAAAATCAGCAGGTACTTCTCTCAAGAGAAACCAGCAGGTAGCAACAGTACTTCCAGGCGTAAGCTATAATGAACCAGCTGTTGCTACGCATCCAGTCG
>KQ990855.1:33726-53369 GCA_001598015.1 Dorcoceras hygrometricum | reverse complement strand
TTAGCATCGCATACACGCACACCACACAACCACTTGCAAGTCTCGAACAGATTTATGTTGTACATAAATCTGTTTGAGTTGTTTTAAAATATAGGATTTGTTTATTTTCCGCTCCGCATGATTATTAAATCATATCAGATCTGTCTCCGGTGCTCTTCTGATGAGTTTTTATGTGTTCAAGAACAAGAGGTATTGCACCTCAAGTGTTGTAGCAGCGCGCGAGCTATTGCAGCTCATTTATAGCAGCGCAAAATTTTACTGTTTGTCAAATCAGCGCTGGCTATCTTTTTGATCCTATTTTCGGTCCCAACAATTGGTATCAGAGCAGGTTGTTCTTGAACTAGCACTGATTTTAAAACACATGTGCTATGTTTTTAATGTTTTAAATAGTTTTGAGAAGCTTATTTTATGAAGGCCAGATTTGTTCTTATATAGAACCGGTTTTTCGTTTGATGAACTGTCGGGATGCGCGAGTCTCGGGCAGATGCCAAGCTTCTATTTTCGTTGTGCTGTAAGATCACTTGGAGCGAGGCTCAGTGACAAGCACATGGGGCGAGATAGAAGAAGGAAAAATCTGAGCTGTTCTCTGTTTACTGGTTCTTCATATTTAAGCAACTCAGTAGCACTTGTTCATTTGAAATATTTGTATGCTCTGATGAGTTCTAAAATGTTCTGTTTTTGCGGTTTCCAGCTGATGCAAAATTTTGATTTTAAAATGATTTGAGCTCATGTTATAAAAGACGGAGAGTGGCGTCACTGTCTTTTATAATTTTGAGTTATGCATCAGTTTCGCTTTTGAAAATCATATATTGTTGCATACGGTGCTTCCCAAAAGCTGTTTTGTTTTTCAAAGATTAAAACTCCTGCTGTTACATTGTTTTTGTTGTAACAGTGTAGGGAGAGCTTTTTGTTTTAATTATCGGGAAGACCAGCAGTTCACTCTCTTTTTGATTCCCACAAAAAGGGAGAGAATTGTTAGAACATGCATCGTTGATTTAAGGTTTTGTGTAAATCAAAAAGGGAGAGATTGATGGATCTGTTTTGACAGATCCTAATTAAGTTTTGATTACACAAAACCTGTTATTGTGTTTCTAACAATTCTAATTGAGTGTACAGATTCTAGCTATCGAAGAAGATGATGAACAGTCGAAGAATCTGTCCAGCCTATGGTTCACAATATAAAGTTTCAGCAGTTGGTTCGGTGTTCATGGAATCGGCAGCTGGATTAGCAATGGAGACGTCCAAAGTTGAATCAGCTGTTCGTAATCAGGCGGAGGCCAAGTTGAACCAGTTGGAGCATAATAAACCAGATGGAACGATGACAACCAACTGCAAGCGCTAAAGAGCAAAGATGAAACAGCTGGTACATGTATTGAGAAGTCTGCTGGAGAGATATATCGAAGAAGAAGATTTCAATTATAAGTACTGTTGATGAATCTATTGACAGTCTCTATTCAAGAGGCTAAGAAGAATCGCAAGCTGGAGCTGGAATGATAAAGATCAGCTGGAGTGCTAAGTGTAGATGACATCAGTAGTGACGTCATCATTCAGCAGGAAGCTACAGTGATCAGCAGGAAGTTATCAGCAGATGAGAAGAGAAGTGAAAGAGATGAAGCGACGTCGTGCTAAAGAATCAGTAGATGGTTTAGCGTTTATGACGTCATCGGTGACGTCATCATATTCAGCAGATGGTTTGAGAGAGCAGTCGCAAGATACCAGCAGGTAGCTTGTACATCCAGACGCATGAGAGAAGCGACGTCGTAGAGGAGGAAATCCAGTCTCAAGCTACTGTTAATCAACAGATGCTATTTGGAGATAGCGATAGCAAAACGATGTCGTTTACATAAGTTGATACGACAGCGTTTTGCTCTTGCGCTAAAGATTCAGCAGATGCTCATTGCGTTGAGATCCAGCAGTCGCAAGATACCAGCTGGAAGCATATGTTTAATACCAGCTGGACAACCAGATGCAAGCAACAGCAGCATCCAGTCGTGAGCTACAATGAATCATCTGTTGCTACGCATCCAGTCGTTGGGAAATCCAGTCGCGAGCTACAGTATCCAGTCGCAGGAAATCCAGGCGCAAAGAATTGTAGAAGTAGAAAAGCGCAGCAGTTGAAGAATGAATCAGCGGCGAAGCAGTTGACAACTTACGAAGAATTTACGAGAGTTGGATGTCAACTGCTGAGCTCAATTCAAATTGCGAAAACGACAAGAAGCATGCAAAAGAAAAGGACACAAGTACTATTCCCTGTCGGTACTTTACAGAACAATTTTTAAACGGGAATAATTTTGTGTCCAACGGGATTAATTTGAACAGAGGCTTATATATTTCGAGAAGCGCCATTGAAGAAAGGTTGACGAGTGAGCGAGACGACGTTGGTGCAACTACAGTACTGTGGCAGAAATACATTGATTACACAGTGCACCAACAGAGGGAAAAATGAACAGATAGACGAAGCAATCGACCGCCATTAGAGAGGAGCTTTCACGAGAGTCGATTGCTGAGTTTTAGTTAGCTTGATAGAGCATTTCCCTAGTGTGTGAGAAAAAGAGAGTTGAGAGCTTAATTGTAACAATCTCACACACAGAGATTCATTCACATCCTTTGGTGAATGAATCTCAAAATGTTTCAAACAGTTCCCGTCCAAGCACGAAGACGTAAAACTCATGTGTATGTAGTTAGTCACACAGTTGCGGCTGTTGTACATTTGTGGAGTCTAGGAGTTCTCGCAGCTGCTGGTTGCGGGATTGGGTCTGTACACGGAGTTGTAAGATCAAATCTTCTATTGGATCCTTCCGAGGTGGAAGAAGGGGAGATGTAGGACATTGAGGTCCGAACTTCCAGAAACAAACCTGCTGAGTATCGTGTTCTTTATTCATTCAGTTCAGCATTTACTTTAGCATCTCACGCATAAGCAGATTTCAGCACGCACGCATATCAAATCAGCACTTGCATTTCCTTAGCATCGCATACACTGTTAGCACACAAGCACTTTCAAGTCTCGAACAGATTTATGTTGTACATAAATCTGTTTGAGTTGTTTTAAAATATAGGATTCGTTTCTGGTATTTTCCGCATGATTTTTAAATCATACCAGATTTGTCTCCGGTGCTCTTCTTTGTGATTATTTTATGTGTTCAAGAACAAGAGGTATTGCACCTCAAGTGTTGTAGCAGCGCGCAAAATTCTAAAGTCTTTTAACAAAGCGCGGCTGCTGATCTTTTGATCCTTTTTTTTTTCGGACCAACATATTCATCAAAGCTTCTAGTGGAACCTTCCTGAAAAGGAAGAAGGGGAGACGTAGGATATTTATATCCGAACTTCCAGAAACAAACTCTTGTCCCTTAACCCTTTAAATTATGCATTTAGTTACTGTATTACACTGTTCACTGATTAATCGGTTTCTTTCCGCACATTTTTGTTAACCAAGAAATCAGCCTTTAAAACTGAGATACCTTAACTAAGGTAACTCGGACTTAAGTTAAGCGGGTGCTTGTAAAATTATTTTAAACGGTTTCAAAAATTTAAAATACCAAGGAGTTCATTCAACCCCCCCTTATGAACTCCTAGGGCTTTTTTCGTGCTATATTGATCCTACCAATTGGTATCAGAGCCTGCACATCACAGTTTGATGGATCTATTGACACAGATCCAGATTGAATTTTGAATTACACAAAACTTATTATTGTGTTTCTAACAATTCTACCTAAGTGTACAACTTTTAGGAACGAAGAAGAAGATGTCGTGAAGCTGAATTTGTCCAGCAGATGGTTTGACAAGATTAAGTTCAGCAGCTGGTTTAGTTCTTCATTGTTATCGGCAGCTGGATTAGCAATGGAGACGTCCAAAGTTAAGTCAGGTGTTCGAAATCAGGCGGAGGCCAAGTTGAACCATCTGGAACAGGAATTTTGAAGTCTTCTGGAGAAATAGATCGAAGAAGAAGATGTTCAGTGGAGCGCTAACAAGAGCTGTTATCAGAAAAGATGACGTCAGCACATATACTGGAGAAAGCTACGAGCAGCAACGTTGACGTCAGCATTGCTGATTGAAAGAAATCGAGAAACAGCAGTGATGACGTCAGCATACATTCTGGAGGAAGCAATGAGCAGCAAGGATGACGTCATCACAATCTGCTGATGAAAGATTCAGCAGAAGGATTTTGCGATGGCAATGACCAGCAGGAGCAAGCGTTTGGTAGATAACGTGTTTTGCTAAGGATTGCAAAACGACAACGTTTGATGGAAGAATAAACGACGGCGTCTTGGACTTACAAAGAATCAGCAGTGACATCACATTCAGCAGGAAGCTAAAAGCTATCAGCAGTTGTGAAGAGAAGCGCAAGAGATAGAGCGACGTCGTACAAGAAGTATCCAGTCGCAGTACAACCAGCAGTTGGTATTCGAAGTTGGCGACAGCAAAACGATGTCGTTCGAATAAGTTGGTACGACAGCGTTTTGCCTTCGCGCTAAGATTCAGCAGATGGTTTGATTTCAGCAGATGGGTACAGTGGAATGGATTCAGCAGAAGCGCAAAGACAAGGATCCAGCAGATGATGTTGACCAGCAGGAAGCTACAGTGCAATCAGTCGAGAGATTTTAAAGTTAGCGATAGCAAAACGATGTCGTTTGAATAAGTTGATACGGCAGCGTTTTGCCTTCGCACTAAAGATTCAGCAGATGGTCTTGCGATGATAAAACCAGCAGGTACTTCTTCTAAGAATGACCAGCAGGCAGCTACAGTACATCCAGACACAACAGCAGTGAAGTATAATCAACCAGTCGAGGATGCATAGAAAAAGATGTCGTTTGAATAAGTTGATACGACATCGTTTGATCTAACCAGTCGTTTGGAAATCCAGTCACAAGCATTTCACGACCAACGACTGGAAAACCAGCTGCAAGTACATCCAGACGCAATCAACAGTACATCCAGACGAGAGATACAATAGACCAGCTGTTGATATGCATCCAGTCGCAAGATGATGTACCAATCGCAAGCACTTCAAGATCAACGTCTGGACAACCAATCGCAGCAATGAAAAGGAAAACCAGATGCGAAGTGAATTGCAAAGGAGCGACAACCAGACGCAAAAAAGAAACAGTTGTTGCGCGAAGTGTTGTGACAAAGAAAAGACAACAGCTGAGCGAACAGCTGTTGAACAACTTGTTGGAGAACATTCAGCCATTCAACGCAATCAATGCTCAAGATGGAAAGAATCAATGGCTGAGATTAAGTCGTGCAAATTGCCTGAATTTAAGGGAACAAGATTTGTACTATTCTGGGAAATAGTACAATTTACAGAGGAGCGTTGCACGCATTTGGAAAGATGACAATTTGGCCTTGACAAGCGCAGAAAAGATTTGGATTCACTGTCTAGCGGCTATATTCAAACAGAGGCTTATATACTTCGAGAAGCGCCTTTGAAGAGTGGTTGGTCGCTGTGAGGCTGTCGCAGAAAATACGTTGATCGCACAGTGCACCAGCAGAGGGAAAATGAACAGAAAGATGAAGCAATCGACCGCCATTAGAGAGGAGCTTTCACGAGAGTCGATTGCTGAGTTTTAATTAGCTTGTGTAGAGCAATTTCCCTAGTGTGTGAGAAACAGAGAGTTGAGAGCTTCTTTGTAACAATCTCACACACATAGATTCATTCACATTCATTAGTGAATGAATCTCAAAACCCATTTCACAACAGGTCCCGTCCAAGCACGATGACGTTAAACTTGTGTATGTAGTTAGTCACACAGTTGCGGCTGGTGTGCATTTGTGAAGTCTAGGAGTTCTCGCAGCTGCTGGTTGCGGGATTGGGTCTGTACGTGTTGTATAGATCAAAGTCTTCTAGTGGATCCTTTCGAGGTGGAAGAAGGGGAGATGTAGGACATTGAGGTCCGAACTTCCAGAAACAAATCAGCGGGTCCATTTCTTTAAAGCTTTCAGCACTTGCTTTTATTCAGCACGCATACACAGCTTTCAGCACCTATTCTAGCATCGCATTTCAGCACTTGCATTAACTTCATCACTTATGTTTACAGTTAGCACTTGCACAGGCTCGAACAGATTTATGTTGCACATAAATCTGTTTGAATCGTTTTAAAATACAAAGGATTCAGTTCTGGTGTTTCCGCATGATTTTAAATTCGTACCAGATCTGTCTCCGGTGCTCTTGTGATTTTAGATGTTCAAGAACATTGAGCTATTGCAGCTCCCTAGCAGCGCGAAAATTTTTTAATCGCTCATTTTAAATCAGCGGCTGCTAAGTTTCCTTCGAAAACAGGGACCAACAATTGGTATCAGAGCAGGTTGTTCTTGAACGAGCACTCATTTTAAAACCTCATGTGCTATGTTTTAAATGTTTTAACTGTTTTGAGAAGCTTATTTTATGAAGGCCAGATGTTGTTTTAATATAGAACCGTTTTTTTCGCTTGATGAACTGTCACGGGATGCGCGAGTCCCGAGCGGATTCCAAGCTTCTATTTTTGTTGTGCTGTAAGATCACCTGGAGCGAGGCTCGGTGACAAGCACATGGGACGAGATAGAAGAAGGAAAAATCTGAGCTTTTATCTGTACTGGTTCTTCATATATTTGAGTAACTCAGTAGCACTTGTTATTTGAAACAAAATTTTTGATGCTCTAACAGTGTTCAAATATTATGTTATGCGGATTTTCAGCTGGTGCCAAAATTTTGTTTTTAAATGATTTGAGCTTATGTTATAAAAGACAGGGAGAGTGGCGTCGCTGTCTTTGATAATTTGAGATATGCACCAGTTCAGTTTCAAAATCATATAGCTCTTGCATACGGTGCTTCCCAAAAGCTGGTTTTGTTTTTCAAATTTAAAACTCCTGCTGTTACGTTGTTTTTGTTGTAACAGTGTTGGGAGAGTTTTTGTTTTAAATATCGGGAAGACCCAGATTCGAAATCTTTTTGATTCCCACAAAAAGGGAGAGAATTGTTAGAACATGCATTTGTTGTTTAAAGTTTTGTGTAAATCAAAAAGGGAGAGATTGATGGATCTGTGTCAACAGATCCAGATTGAATTTTGAATTACACAAAACTTATTATTGTGTTTCTAACAATTCTACCTAAGTGTACAGCTTTTAGGAACGAAGAAGAAGATGTCGTGAAGCTGAATTTGTCCAGCAGATAGTTTGACAAGATTAAGTTCAGCAGCTGGTTTAGTTCTTCATTGTTATCGGCAGCTGGATTAGCAATGGAGACGTCCAAAATTAAGTCAGGTGTTCGAAATCAGGCGGAGGCCAAGTTGAACCAGCTGGAACGGGAATTGTGAAGTCTGCTGGAGAAATAGATCGAAGAAGAAGATGTTCAGTGGAGCGCTAACAAGAGCTGTTATCAGCAAGGATGAAGTCAGCACATATACTGGAGAAAGCTACGAGCAGCAACGTTGACATCAGCATTGCTGATTGAAAGAAATCGAGAAACAGCAGTGATGACGTCAGCATACATTCTGGAGGAAGCAATGAGCAGCAAGGATGACGTAATCACAATCTGCAGATGAAAGATTCAGAAGAAGGATTTTGCGATGACAATGACCAGCAGGCGCAAGCGTTTGGTAGATAACGTGTTTTGCTAAGGATTGCAAAACGACAACGTTTGATTGAAGAAGAAACGACGGCGTCTTCGACTTACGAAGAATCAGCAGTGACATCACATTCAGCAGGAAGCTAAAAGCTATCAGCAGTTGTGAAGAGAAGCGCAAGAGATAGAGCGACTTCGTACAAGAAGTATCCAGTCGCAGTACAACCAGCAGTTGGTATTTGAAGTTGGCGACAGCAAAACGATGTCGTTCGAATAAGTTGGTACGACAGCGTTTTGCCTTCGCGCTAAGATTCAGCAGATGGTTTGATTTCAGCAGATGGATACAGTGGAATGGATTCAGCAGAAGCGCAAAGACAAGGATCCAGCAGATGATGTTGACCAGCAGGAAGCTACAGTGCAATCAGTCGAGAGCTTTAAAGTTAGCGATAGCAAACGATGTCGTTTAATAAGTTGATACGACAGCGTTTGATCTAATCAGTCGTTTTGGAAATCCAGTCGCAAGCATTTCACGACCAACGACTGGACAACCAGCTGCAAGTACATCCAGACGCAATCAACAGTACATCCAGACGAGAGCTACAATAGACCAGCTGTTGATATGCATCCAGTCGCAAGATGATGTACCAATCGCAAGCACTTCAAGATCAACGTCTGGACAACCAGTCGCAGCAATGAAAAGGAAAACCAGATGCGAAGTGAATTGCAAAGGAGCGACAACCAGACGCAAAAAAGAAAAAGTTGTTGCGCGAAGTGTTGTGACAAAGAAAAGACAACAGCTGAGCGAACAGATGTTGAACAACTTGTTGGAGAACATTCAGCCATTCAACGCAATCAACGCTCAAGATGGAAAGAATCAATGGCTGAGATTAAGTCGTGCAAATTGCCTGAATTTAAGGGAACAAGATTTGTACTATTCTGGGAAATAGTACAATTTACAGAGGAGCGTTGCACGCATTTGGAAAGACGACAATTTGGCCTTGACAAGCACAGAAAATATTTGGATTCACTGTCTAACGGCTATATTCAAACAAAGGCTTATATACTTCGAGAAGTGCCTTTGAAGAGTGGTTGGTCGCTGTGAGGCTGTCGCAGAAAATACGTTGATCGCACAGTGCACCAGCAGAGGAAAATGAACAGAAAGATGAAGCAATCGACCGCCATTAGAGAGGAGCTTTCACGAGAGTCGATTGCTGAGTTTTAGTTAACTTGTGTAGAGCAATTTCCCTAGTGTGTGAGAAACAGAGAGTTGAGAGCTTCATTGTAACAATCTCACACACAGAGATTCATTCACATTCATTAGTGAATGAATCTCAAAACCCATTTCACAACAGGTCCCGTCCAAGCACGATGACGTTAAACTTGTGTATGTAGTTAGTCACACAGTTGCGGCTGGTGTGCATTTGTGAAGTCTAGGAGTTCTCGCAGCTGCCGGTTGCGGGATTGGGTCTTTACGTGTTGTATAGATCAAAATCATCTAGTGGATCCTTCCGAGGTGGAAGAAAGGGAGATGTAGGACATTGAGGTCTGAACTTCCAGAAACAAACCAGCGGGTCCATTTCTTTAAAGCTTTCAGCACTTGCTTTTATTCAGCACGCATACACAGCTTTCAGCACCTAACTAGCATCGCATAATTCAGCACTTGCATTAACTTCAGCACTTACGTTTACAGTTAGCACTTGCACAGTCTCGAACAGATTTATGTTGCACATAAATCTGTTTGAATCGTTTTAAAATACAAAGGATTCAGTTCTGGTGTTTCCGCATGATTTTTAATTTCATACCAGATCTGTCTCCGGTGCTCTTGTGATTTTAGATGTTCAAGAACATCGAGCTATTGCAGCTCCCTAGCAGCGCGAAAATTTTTTAATCGCTCATTTTAAATCAGCGGCTGCTAAGTTTCCTTCGAAAACAGGGACCAACACAGTTATTGAACAGTTGTTATTTGTGCGTTATTATATCCCAATATGTCTACTTCTCACAACAAAATTCCTCTGTTTTCCAAGGAAGGTTATGACGACTGGAAGATACACATGCAAGCGCATCTGGCTGCCTAGGACGATGAAATGTGGACGGTTATCACTGAAGGGCCACTGAAAATAATGAAGCCGAATCTAGCTTTTGCTATATAAAATGGCGAGCCTCAGTTCCTTGAGAAGAGCAGACATGAGTATACCAGTGAAGACAAGAAGAAAGCCAACTTAGACAATGTGGCCAGGGACATTCTATACAAGACGCTGGTCAAGGACAAAAACATGTTCAGTAAAATCAAAACCTGCGCCACGGCTTTGATGAAAGGTTCAGCGCGGTGGTGATTGAGTTGACAAGTCTTGGAAAAGATTACAGTAACCGAGAGCTGGCGTTGAAGATCATGAGAGCATTACCAAGGGAGTGGGACGTGAAGACTATGGCAATGAGGTAGTCCAAATATTTGAACAAGCTGGAGCTGCACGACTTGTTTGCCGACCTCAAAGCCTATGAGTTCGAGTTGGAGACAAGAGCAGAAGTTGGACCCTCGACATCCCAGTCGACAAAAGCATTAGCTGCTAAAACTACTGAACAGTGCTCTCCAAGCACAAGCAACAGCTGATCAACTCAGCGATGATGTCATGTCCCTCTTCGTCAAGAAGTTTGGGAAATATTTGAGAAGATCCTATAACCCTTCTGCTCCTTACAATAATCATAAAAATGATAAAGCTGTATCTGATATGAAATGCTTTAACTGTGAATGTCCAGGGCATTTTGCAGCTGAGTGCAACAGACCCAAGAAAGACGATAGAACAAGCGAGATGACAATAGAACTGATGATAGATACAAGAAGGAGGATCGATACAACAGAGATGAAAAATCAGATGAAAGAGCTGTGGACAGATCGAAGGAGAGATCCAAATATAGACGGATGAGGACGAGAGGTGACAAAAGATCCAGCCGCAAGCATGATCGCAAAGTACTGGTGGCTGAGGAAAGAACCAAAAGCTGGGCGGACACTGATTCAGAATCTTCATCCAGCAGCTCATCATCCAGCGATAGTGAACAGGAGGAGGTTCACTGTCTAATGGCTGACCAAACATCAGATGATGAGGTATTTGACTTTTCTAATGTTGAATTTACACGAGAAGACCTTGTCAGTGCACTAAATGACATGGTCAAAGAGTACGGGAAGCTTTCTCACTCATTCGAGGAAGTTAAGGCTGAAAACAGTGATTTGAAAAATAGTTCAGCTGAACCAAATGCTGTTGAACTTGGTGAAACTGACAGTTTGAAAATCGAGCTGAGTAAGCTGACAGCTGAGAATGAATTGTTGAGAGAAGAGTCTAGTGAGCTCAAAGCTGAAATTGAAAGTCTAAATGAGCTTGTGAGAACCTGGAACCAGTCTTCTCGTTCTCTCCATAAGCTGCAAGAAAGCCAAAAGCCAGCGAATGATAGAACTGGTTTGGGTTTCAATAGTAGTTACAGCAGTGAAGGAGAAACGAGTACTCAATCACAGCTGGCACATGACAAGATCAATAAGATGAGCTTTGTCAAAGCCAACGTGGTATATGATCCATGTGAGTCGATGACATATAATGACCAGACCCCTCAGAAATTGAACCATAAAGTAAAAGCTGGTATCGGATTTCAAAAACCTGAGAACTCCAAGCCAAGTTGGCTAAAGAACAAACTAGAAAAAGACAAAGCAAAAGCTGGTCGAAAGTCATTTGTTCCTAACCAGTCATGGCGTAGTTCAAAGAAGGTAAAATCTGGTTGGAAAAAGGTTCAGCAGAAAAGAGATCTAAGTGGTCAAAGTATGAAATCAAAACTCAACAAATCTCACTGTAATTATGCACAGACCTTCACGGACTCTAGTACTGGAAAAAATGTTAAGGTAATTCAAGTATGGCTCCCGAAAGGGGTAATCAGATCTGGACCCAAGTAAAATTGGGTACCAAAAGCTGGTTTTATGATTACAGGACAACAGGTACAAACCAGCTGATGAATCAACATTGTGGTATCTGGATAGCGGCTGTGCGCGACATATGACAGGAAATCAAAAGCTGCTGTCAGACGTTATTCCACACAAAGGCGCAAGATAGTCTTTGGTGGTAACGCATACGGTAACACTGTGGGTAAGGGTAAGCTTATCCACGGTAACATCTCTATCTCAGACGTCCTAGTTGTTGATAACCTTCGTTATAACTTGATTAGCATTAGTCAGCTGTGTGACAAAGGTTACACAGTCCAGTTTCAACAATACACTTGCACGGTTCAGAGCCCAAGTGGTCTCACTGTATTGGTAGGCAAACGTTCGGGGAATACCTACATAATAGATTGGTCAAATCAGCTGGAATCTGAGCAGTTGTGCCTTGCAGCTGGTTCTTTTAAGAGCTGGCTGTGGCATCAAAGAATGAATCATCTTGCATTCAAAATACTTGCTAAATTGAGTCAACATGATATGGTTTCTGGTCTGCCAAAAATCAGTTTTTCTAAGGATAAGATCTGTGCAACATGTCAGCTGGGTAAGAAAATTAAATCGACTTTCAAAATAAAGGAGGAAAACGTTCTACCCGTTGCCTTGAGCTCTTGCATATGGATCTTTTTGGTCCTATTTCCGTAACGAGCTTAGGGGGAACAAATTACACCCTTGCAGTCGTTGATGATTTTACAAAATATACTTGGGTGTTGTTTTTAAAAGAAAAATCTTGAAACCGCCGATCAGCTGATACGTCTTTTAAAACGTTTACAAAATGACAGATCTTGTTCAGTCAACCGGATAAGAAGTGATCGCGGTACCGAGTTCTTAAATTTAAAATTAACTTCTTATCTGGAAGAATTAGGAATAAAGCATGAGCTTTCAGCAGCTAGAACTCCTCAGCAAAACGGGTTAGCTGAAAGGAGAAACCGCACTTTAAAAGAAGCTGCTAGATCTATGATTGCATATTCCGGTATTTCACAAAATTTCTGGGCAGAAGCAGTTAACACAGCGTGTTATACTCAGAACAAATCGATGATTAATAGGATGCACGATAAAACCCCATATGAGATCTGGCATGGCAAGAAACCTGATATCTCTTACTTCAGGGTGTTTGGGTGTAGATGTTTCATTCATAACAATGGTAAAAATCATCTAACTGCCTTTGAATCTAAATCTGATGCAGGTATCTTCTTAGGATATTCATCTGTGAGCAAAGCGTATCGTGTTTTCAACAATCGAAGCTTGACAGTTGAGGAATCAGCACACGTGGTGTTTGACGAAACCAGTTTCAAATCAAATTCAGCTGCAAGCCTACATGATTTGTGTTCAAGTCTGGAGTCAACAAGTCTTGAAGAATCAGACGACGATGTGCCACAAAGATATTCAGCTGAATAACAACCAGCGCTGGACACACCGCACAACATTGCACAACAAGATCTGAGAGGTAACCCAGTAGTCATTGATTTAACTAACAATGATTCCATACAGGGTCAGATCTTCCCAAGTGTACCAGCTGCTGGAGGTGAAGCGATGAATGCTCAACCAGACGACACTCAATCAGATGTTGCTCCAAAATACGTTGCGCAAGCAGTCGCAAGCGCTTCTCCATTGGTTTTAAGACCAATGTCTGAAGTACCAGCTGCTAGCACAAATTCTCAATTGGTATCCTCACCACCAACTAGACAACAAGGCGCGAGCACATCATATCATTCGGTATTAAGATCAACGTCTGGACAACCAGTCGCAAGTGATCATCAACTGGTATCCACACCATCAACTGAAACAAGAGCTTATCCTAGCTCACATCTGGAACAACGATCACAACAGCTGGAAGCAGACGCACAAGCCAACAATGCTCAACATCAATTGGCGTCAGCTGATCCAGTTGCAAACCAGCCAGCGATACAGAGGGAACAAGGATCAAATCCAATTGGACTTGATCTCCGGTGGAATAAAAATCATCCACCCGAGAAAGTCATAGGTAATTTCGAATCTCCTGTTCGCACACGAGGCCAGCTAATTCATGATCATTTTGATTCTGCTTTCATCTCGCATATAGAGTCTAAGCAGATAGATGAGGCCTTAGCTGACCCCAGCTGGATAGAAGCAATGCAAGAAGAACTTAATCAATTTAAGCGTAATAATGTTTGGACACTTGTACCTAGAGCTTCTAACCATTCAATCATAGGAAGTAGGTGGGTCTTTAGAAACAAACTAAATGAAGATGGCATAGTAACTAGAAATAAATCTAGGCTGGTAGCACAAGGAATTAGGCAGATGGAAGGCATAGATTTTAATGAGACCTTTGCACCAGTAGCAAGACTAGAAGCCATCCGCATGTTTCTTGCATATGCTGCATTTAAAGACTTCAAAGTCTTTCAGATGGATGTTAAGAGTGCCTTTCTTAATGGCGTCTTAACAGAGGAAGTGTGTGTTGCACAACCTCCTGGCTTCCTAGAATAAATCTAGGCTGGTAGCACAAGGAATTAGGCAGATGGAAGGCATAGATTTTAATGAGACCTTTGCACCAGTAGCAAGACTAGAAGCCATCCGCATGTTTCTTGCATATGCTGCATTTAAAGACTTCAAAGTCTTTCAGATGGATGTTAAGAGTGCCTTTCTTAATGGCGTCTTAACAGAGGAAGTGTATGTTGCACAACCTCCTGGCTTCGTAAATCATACACATCCAGACTTTGTTTACAAACTGGATAAAGCTCTGAATGGGTTGAAGCAAGCACCCAGAGCTTGGTATGACACACTATCGAAATTTCTCATAGGGCATGACTTCACAATAGGCACATTTGATAAGACACTGTTTAAATTTGTTAAAGCTGACCATGTTTTATTAGTTCAGATTTATGTTGACGACATTATTTTTGGGTCAACTAACCCCAAATTGTGCCAGAAGTTTTCCAAGTTGATGCAGGACAAATTCAAGATGAGTATGATGGTGGAGCTGACATTCTTTCTGGTTTTACAAGTTAGACAGCTGGAGAATGGTATATTCATTAACCAGGAGAAATATACGAAAGAACTGCTGAAAAATTTTTGCATGGACAACTGTTCAGCTGCAGCGACCCCTATGAGTTCTTCAATCAAACTGGATAAAGACGAAGCTGGAACTGCCATTGATGTATCTCTTTATCATGGTATTATAGGCTCTTTGCTTTACTTAACTGCTGACAGACCAGACATCATATTTGCTGTCTGTATGTGTGCTAGATTCCAAGCAGAGCCAAAGCAATCGCATTACATAGCTGTAAAGTGAATATTGAAATATTTAAGGGTACTTCCCAACGTGGGTCTTTGGTATCCCAAAGACTCAGGCTTTCAACTAATCGGTTACAGTGATGCAGATTACGCAGGATGCAGGATTGATCGCAGGAGCACATGTGGGACTTGTCAATTTTTAGGGGATCGACTGATTTCCTGGTTTAGTAAGAAGCAGACGTCCATCGCAACGTCAACAGCTGAAGCGGAGTATCTTGCAGCTGGTAGCTACTGTGCTCAAATTATCTCGATACAACATCAGCTGATGGACTATGGAGTCGATGCTTCTGAAGCGCCTATTCGTTGCGACAACACTAGTGCTATAGCGATCACCCAGAATCCTGTACTGCATTCAAGAAAAAAGCACATCGACATCAGGAATCATTTTATAAGGGACCATGTGCTAAAGAAGGACGTCCGGTTGGAGTACGTGTCAACTGAGCAGCAAGTTGCTGACATCTTCACAAAGCCTCTACCAGACGCTAAGTTTTCTTATTTTAGAAACATATTAGGTCTCCTTGAACTACCTTGATTGTCTGTGAGCTAACGCATTTTTGCAGGTTGTCAGCTGTTGCTTAAATCAGCTGCAAGTCTTTTGTTCAGGGGGAACGCTAAGACTTTCTGCTGAGGCAAGTTTCTCGCGTTGGAAGAATACCATTCGTAGGGGGAACTAGGAGCTGAATTGTTAAGCGCGACGTCAGCTAAATATGTTACGACTGGACACACTCAGTTGTTACATATACACAGCTGATGCTTATTTGTGATCAGCTCCTGCCACCTTCAACGATACATTAAAAATCAGCTGTGATGTTGTTAAATCAGCCGCAACAGTTGTGACGTATATACATTTTGGCGCGTGTTTTCATCTTTTCCCTGTACGGGTAAAATCTTTCCAAATTATTTTCAAAATACTGTACGCACCATTGGATGATTGACACGTGGTTGTCATCATTCCACTCGTCACATCTACACCGTTTCCTATTCTTTCACCTTTTCGCATTCCTTACATATTTACAGTGTTTTCTTCTTTGCTAACGCTTACCTTGCAAACTTTGCTCTCTGGTATTCTCGTATTCTCTTGTGTTTTTCTACGTATATTTTTCAGGCAATCTCTCGCAATCTTTCTACTATTGACAATGGCATCTTCGTACTACACCAACACTCTTCATGTCAACTTTGAATCTGTTTTGGCCATGGACGACCCAGGTATGGTGTCTATGTTTCAAGCCCTAATGGCATCTGGCCTAGAGGGATTTTTGGGTTGTCCCGTAGTAATCTATGAAGCTGCTTTGGTCGACTTCTTTGAAAATGCTTCAGTCCGGGATGGTATGGTTTTCAATACAGTGCATGGGGTTACAGTGGAGATTTCCGAACTGTTTGCTAAAACGTTTGAACTTCCGGTAGAAGGTTTAACTGATTTAACAGAGATTCCCAAGGATTTAGTATTTGATGCGAGGAGCATCGTTTCTTTCTCTGGTGAGCCGGTAAGCATGTCTGGGATGAACCGAGAAATGAAGTTTGAGTACCGCCTTCTCTGTGATATTTTAGCAAAGACCATATCGGTAAAGGCCGGGTCTTTTAATGCAATCACCATGGAGAAGTTTTTGATGCTGACGAAAATCATTTGTGGAGTGAGGATTAAATGGATCAGTATATTGTTTAATATTCTTAAGAAGATTGTAGCTCCAGGATCAAGGAAAGCCAAGGGCTATGCCGTTCAGATCAGTCTCTTACTGGAAAATGTTCCAAACCTAGAACTGGGAGAATCTTCGGAGTTTCCCTATTCAAAAAATTCTTACAGAAAAGACAGTTCATCGTTACGTTGTCTTAAATGAGAAAGTTGGTGCAGAAGTAGTGGCTGCTGCACCACAGGTGACGAAGGCACCCAAGAAACAGGTTGCGTCTAAGAAACGACCAGCAGCTGTTCCTGTGGCTGAACCAGTAGTCAAAAAGAAGAGGACGACTAAGAAGAAATCTGGTTCTTCGAAAGAAAATTTGGAGATAATGGCAGTTGCACAGGAAGCGGTTCCCATTCAAATCATTGAGCCAATTTCTGCTGCACCAGTCGTAGAGCCTAGCATGGAGGAACAAAGGGAAGCTACATCAGCTGTCCCTATTGATGAAGATATATCTGTTGTAGAGCAACCAGCTGATGTGGAGACAATTGTTGAAGAGTTTGATGAACAGCAGTAGAGGTTACTGCTGAGGAGATAAGACCCCCATCTTGTTGGGATCCGGATCACGCCTCCCAGCGAGGCAGCGGAAGAACAAAAACAATACCGGGAGACGATCAATACGATAAAAACAGCATACTATGACATTCATAAGGCGTTTAAGATTGCTACCTTGCTGGCAACTTGTGCCTGGCTCCGACCGGTTCTGTAAAGAAACGGAACTTCACGGTAGGCGGCGGTAGATATCGTCAATCAGGTCCACGACCGGAGACGGGATTCCTTCGTCAGCCTGCACTAGAAGGCCTGACGAGATCTGCGCGGACGGATTCTCCTCGTCAAGATTGGTCGGAAACAATTTTCCGACGAAGAGAGGCGGCGGCGGCGTGTTTTGTGCTTAGGGTTAGGGTTAATTGTGTAGTGTGTTATGAAGTCTAGGTTTAGGTCTAATTAAATAGAATTAAAGATGGATTTGGACCGGCCCAACGGGCCCGGGTCCAACGGATGAACATTCAGTTCATCCCCATCACCGAGACTTCATTATAACTCCGATCTCCCGATCAGATCAGACCGATCGACTCAGTTTCCGAAACTGAACACTATGATCTGAAAAACCATTTTTCAGAACCCCAGTGCAAAATGACCGTTTTTCCCCTCAACATCGGCAAATCACGATTTGACCTCTGTTGACCTTTTAGGAAGTCGCACTCCCAAAATCCTCTTCGTATACTCAATACATTGAGCTGAGTATCCGTGCGGAATCTCGAATCCAGTACTTGTGTGACCCTCAATGGTTCAGGGATACAGCTAGCCGTGGGCCCACAACCATTGTGGCTCCGGAATCACAATTCCGGACTTGCCCAACGGATCATGGTAAGAGCGTCTAGCAACATCGCCCCATGATCCCCTAGGTATCACTGATAGTGCCTGAAAGAACCAGTTGGTCGTGGTTAGCGTACAGTACGGTCCTTTCAATCCATATATCCCGATCAGATCAACGACCATTGATAAATCGAGAGTCGCTATAGATCCGATAGCTATGCATACATCTTTGAGATCGAATAGTGACATCGCGAGTGTAACTAGGTAAACACATTTACCTAAAACACTTCTAGTACTCTGGCCAGAGATTTATACATTATTATCCCCTCAGATAGCATAGGATATCCACGCATGTCTGCGAGCGGTGAATCCTCGACAACGATGCATCGACTCCTACATGCATCGGGGTCTCACCCAATCCCGCCGCCTGATGATCCCAAGTGAGTCGGCAAACGAGTCAAAGTGAGACGCCTATCATGTAGAGTCTCAATGACGTTTGAGTCGTGAGGACTAATCAGTACAACCAAGACCTCGGACTTATCCACTCGACAAATGGTAACCACTTGGAAAGTCCGAACGAGGGTAGTTCGATAGATCACCAGGTCACTATCTATCTGCATGCTCAGAACATCACAATGTTCCCTACCAATGAAACATGGTACTTCGCATCGCAGATACTAGTCTCGAACTCGGGCGGCCTTATCCTCATTTTGACGGCCCAATCGACTAGGAACATGTTCAGAACACACAGTGATTATCAGATGTGTTTCATGATAGCCGTCATACCCACTATCACATCTAACATACACTTTAGTGCATTCTAGGTCTTTACTCAACGCAATTGTAAATCATCATACACACAATGAAAATAAAGAATGCCATATAAATAAATGCGAATATCATATATAAAGATTGTCATATACAAGAGTCTATAAACCCACACGCCACAAGTTGGCTAGTTGGGCATCTACTCTAACAATCTCCCACTTGCCCTAAAGCCAACTACTCATCAAACGCAGTCCCATTTTTTCGTGATGTTTTTCAAACAAGGGTCCTGGCAAGGGCTTCGTAAGTGGATCAGCAACGTTGTCCGCAGAGGCGACTCTCTCAACTGCTATGTCACCTCTAGGCACAATATCCGGATTATGTGGTATTTCCTCAGTATGTGTTTGGATCTTTGGTGAGACCTAGGCTCCTTTGCTTGCACAACGGCACCCGTGTTGTCGCAGTACACCGGGACTGGACCAACTCCATTAGGAATGACGCCCAACTCTTGGACGAAATTCCTTATCCAAACGGCCTCCTTAGCAGCAGCTGATGCTGCAATGTACTCAGCCTCAGTGGTTGAATCCGCGATGGTGTCTTGCTTGGAACTCTTCCAAGAGACAGCACCACCATTGAGCTTGAATACAAATCCAGAGGTTGATTTCGAATCATCCACGTCACACTGGAAACTAGAATCTGTGTAGCCTTCCAGTTTCAGTTCACCACCCCCATAGACCTTGAACATATTCTTAGTCCTTCGCAAGTACTTAAGAATATCCTTCCCAGCTTTCCAATGCGATTGGCCGGGGTTTTCCTGGTAGCGGCTCGTGACACTCAGAGCATATGCGACATCTGGTCTAGTCGAGATCATGCCATACATAATACTACCTATTGCCGAGGCATATGGTACACGTGCCATACTCTCTATCTCCTCATCAGTCTTTGGACACATAGACTTAGATAGAGTGACCCCGTGGCACATAGGTAGGTGTCCTCTCTTGGACTCTTCCATAGAGAACCTCTTAAGTATGGTATCGATGTAGGTAGCTTGGGTGAGTCCGAGAATCCATTTCGATCTATCCCGATAGATCTGTATTACAAGAATATA
>KQ990855.1:0-13457 GCA_001598015.1 Dorcoceras hygrometricum | reverse complement strand
TGAAAACAACGCAACAAAGAAACAAACCAAGCCCCAGAGGGACATGGGGTCAAACCCCAGTACGGAGAGCAACAGATAAGCTAAAAGGAAAGCATAAGATAAAATGCAGATGCTATGCATGAGACACCGAAATAACAACTGAAGGCTCGACCCACGAGGGAGCTAAGGAACTCAAACATAGCTCCATGGAATCATCAACAGCATACAGTGGTCACGGGGTGAGTTCATAGTGTGGTACAAACCAAGCCCCAGAGGGACATGGGGTCAAACCCCAGTACGGAGAGCAACAGATAAGCTAAAAGGAAAGCATAAGATAAAATGCAGATGCTATGCATGAGACACCGAAATAACAACTGAAGGCTCGACCCACGAGGGAGCTAAGGAACTCAAACATAGCTCCATGGAATCATCAACAGCATACAGTGGTCACGGGGTGAGTTCATAGTGTGGTAGGGAGCCACTCGCCATAACACTACCCCTAATAACCAGATGTATCAAAAACTCGACCTGCTGTTGCCTCGCCCAAGAACTGTGGTAGTTAACCACTCGGCTCAAGGTGGCTAACAATCCCAGCAGGGAGATGAGAGTGCGGTATTGCCGCTCGCCCTCACAATCTGGTAGAAATCAACGACAGCAACATAAGATACAAAACTGCAAAATACGATACATAAGGGACCTGAACATATGCGTGAACAAATGCGTGTATGCAATTCGCAAGAAAACAGCTAACATAAACACCAATGATCAGCAAGCAATACACAGATAAGTTCACCGAAACGTCCCCGCCACGCATAATACCTCACGCCAAACCCAAGCTAAATCAAGCTCAAATCCGTACCTTAAACTCCTGAGCTAAAATTACCACTGAAAGGGAATCCCGAAGACTCTGGTAAAAGCCTGCTAAACAACAAGCGTAAAACTCAGGGATCTAACAGAAGATCACGGCTGGGAGCTACGCTCAACCAACACCGCTTCCTACTACCACAACTTCGCAAAGAGCTTAAAACAAGGCTAGGAACAAGATTACAACACGAGGAATGAAGTTCTACCTGCTACTACAAAATTCACGAACTGGCAGCAACTTCTCGTTCCTCAACTAGCCAATTACAGCTTCTAAAACTGGTACGAAAAGGAAGAGCTTCACGAGAGGAGTCCAACACTACCTCAATTGTCCAAAACAACGGCCGGAAACGACGGAAATCTACCGGAGAAGCTCACGGTGAACAGTAACGAGGGTTAAGAAAACAGAGACGAAAGGCTGGAAAATATTTCTAAGTATGGAAACTGGTAATCCACAACGAAGACCAAGTCTTTAAATATAAAATCTCGCCTCTGCTGAAATCTTCAAAACAACCCACCGACAAAATCAGCAGATGCAACGAAATCTTAAAGCAGCAGGAACACAATTCAGCAGGCACATCTCTTCAAAACGAACCTGCTGCTTCCAGCAGCAACAATAGCGAACGCTTTACAACATAACTCAAAACGGCGTCGCAGCGACTAATCCAAACGACGTCGCATAGCGTAAATCAGCAGAGCTACCATCACTTACTCAAACGACGTCGCTCCACAGACGTCAGCAAAACCAGCAGAAGCACTTTACCCAAAGCCAATCATCTGCTGAACTCCTAGCAAAAGCTAAACGACGACGTACCCTCCTCACGCTATAGGAAAGTTGACTCGCGTTGACATCGACATCTGCTGATCAACCAGCAGGAACATACACGCGATCTACCAGCTGGTACCAGTCGCAACATCACAACGACGTCGTGCCAACTAACTTAAACGCAGTCGTTTTGCTCTCAACGCAAATATACTAACGCACCTGCTGATCACAACACACGCGTAACCAAACCTCACGAAACGACAGCGTTTCAGGAATCTCGCGCTAAAACGCGCTTCTGCTGATTTTCATCACCGACCAGCAGATACCTCTAAAATACGAAAAATACAAAATCTCCAGAATTGTTCAACACACGAAATGGAACCCGAAGATGCAACTCAAACACTCAGAAAAGAGATCTAAAACCTCTAATATAACGATTCAATCCAACGATAAATCTAAATTACAAATCCAGGTCTCACAGCTCCTCTATAATGGCGGTCGACTACTTCGTCTCCAATTTTCTTCCCTCTGTATTTTGCACTATGTTGATTAATTCGTCAAAAATCGCTTTCTTCAATAGTGCTTCTTGTATATATATTTGCTTCCCCCAAATATGGCCGTTAGATCAATTCCAATGCCTTTATGCGCTTGTTATGGCTAATTTGTCTTCTTTCCAAGTTGGTACAATAATCCTCTGTATATTGTACTATTTCCCAGAATAGTACTAATCTTGTCCCCTTGATTTAAGGCATTTGTACGACTTAATTTTAGCCATAGATTCTTTCCCTTTCAAATGGTGTTTGAGTCCAACAGCTTCTGCAACAGTATCTGCAAACAGCTTCTGTAATAGTATCTGCCAACAGCTTCTGTAATAGTATATGCCAACAGCTTCTGTAACAGTGTCTGCCAACAGCTTCTGTAACAGTGTCTGCCAACAGCTTCTGTAATAGTGTCCAACAGCTTCTGTAACAGTGTCTGCCAACAGCTTCTGTAATAGTGTCCAACAGCTTCTGTAACAGTGTCTGCAAACAGCTTCTGTAATAGTATCCAACAGCTTCTGTAACAGTATGTTCAACCATTGGTTCCTCAACAGCAACCTCAACAGTAACCTGCTCTTCAACAATTCATCAACCTCAACAGTAACCTGCTCTTCAACAATTCAGCAACCTCGTTGGACGCCACGTAAGCAAAGCTGTCCACTCAGGACGCCACATAAGCAAAGCTGTCCACTCAGGACGCCACGTAAGCAAATCTGTCCACTTAATCAAATCTGATGATCCTACAACTTTACTACGTCTGAATTCTTTTCTTCTTTTCTTCATCAGATTCGTTCCTTCTCTTGTTTTCTTCAACAGATATTTCCAACAGGTTTCTCGATTTAATTCAGCTAAGATTCTGCACACTACGTAGATTTGTTAGAAACACAATAATAATTTTTGTGTAATTCAAAACTCAATCTGGATCTGTTTACATAGATCCATCAAGTACGTTCAGTTAACTTTGTCGATCTCTTGAGATTGTTGAGCCAGTTTCTTGTTTTGTCTCTCGACAGCGGACTATTCTCTCTCTCAGATTATCTCAGTTTTGCACAGTTTCTGTTCAATACAGCTTATTCAATGGGTTAAGTATCGCAGACATTCGTACTTTTGTTTCGTCTATTGTTTTTGAGAGGACAGCGTTGCGAGATGTACAGAGAATTCAGAGTTTAGTTTCTGCCCTTCCCAGTGTACAGAGCTCTTCTGTTTCAGTAGACAGTTAAAAGGTTCAGTTAGCATTCAGTTCAGTTGTTGAGGATGAGGATAACCAGATGGACATCGATCAGCGATTAGCCTCTCCAACCACCACAATTGATTCATCCATGAATTTAATTGACGATGACAATATTTTTGGAGATGCTGCAACTACTAATCATCCTTCTCTACCGACTGTCTCTAATATTTCGACTTATATTGATGATTTCAAAACCCTTTTATGGAAGCGCCTTGATGCTCAGTCAGAGGATATCAGGCATATTGGTGATTCTCACAATGATGTACTATCGAGGCTAAACATGCTTGACAAGGGCCTTCATGAAGCTCTGCTACAACAAGGAGAAGACCTTCGAAAGTTGATTCAAAATGTTCGACAAGATGGCCGCACTCTCGATGATGTCCAGAACCTTCGTTTCAATGAGTTTAGGAAAGGTTTCTGGCTCATAGTGCTGCTGTCACTGCTGATTCGATGGATTTTCGAAAGGAACTTAGAGCACTTAATGCCAAAGTAACTTCTTTGGATGAGCAGGTGGCCGCTACTCGCAATGATTTGTTAGAATTTAGTGCTAAGGCACAGGAAACCCTCAATCACATCACCGACCAACTGAGCGAACTTATTGCTTATATCAACCGTGGTGGTACTGACAAAAAAGGGGGAAGTGAGTAGCAGCCGCCCTCAACCACCTCCTGATGATCAAAACAGAGGAAGTGGCAATACAGGTGGTGATAATGTTCATACAACAGATGTAGTGGACAGATTTAGTGGTAGTATGAGCAGAGAAGGTCGAGGCAGAGGCAGAAGCGATGGCAATAGGAGTGGTTATTCGAAGAGAAGGCGATATGATAGTGGTGGAACGTTCAGGAGATCTTTTGAGGATTGGCTAGGATAGAATGGTTGTTGATCTTTTGTACAAATATTATATACAACCTTCAGTTTATGAAATTTAACATTTCATCAGACCTTGTGCAATTTATTTTTGCCTTCTTATATCTCGGCTGCTAAGTTTTGTCATCACCAAAAAGGGGGAAATGGTTAGGATAAAATTTATTAAGTTTTGGTGATAACAAAATAATATAAGTACTGAAGTTAAGCTAGATCTGGACAGACAGACGATGATATCAACTACGTATTTGGAACATAGCACATTTCAGTCGACGGGTTGATATTCAGCTGATGGTTGTTAAGTGGAAGTATTCAGATGTTGCGTTGAGATTTTCAGATGCTAGATATCATATGTTGATATTCGAGATTATTTCAGAGGGTGAATTATTACAGGTTATCAGTTTCTGGTACTGGATCAGTCGTTGGAATTCTACGATTAGCTTTTGGTATTCAATCATCCGTTGGGATAAATTCAGTCGTTGGTTAGTAATCAGCAGTTGGATTCTTCAAGGGTATTCAACAGTTGAATTTTAGTTTCAGATGCAAGTAATTGAGTGTTAGCGTGTTTTGTTAAAGCTTGAAAACGACAACGTTTGGATAATTTGAAATCAGGCGTTGTAACCAGCCGTTACGTCATATTCATCAATATACATAAAGGGAGATATTTCAAGCGATCAGCTGGTGCATATTTTCAGGAGTTGAAGCTATCAGCTGGTGCATACTTTCAGATGTTCAAGTCATCAGCTGGTGTACAAACAATGAATTGATTCAAATTCGATCATATACTCAAATTGGAAAAGATCGATGGCCATAACAAAATCGTACAATTCCTGGAATTAAGGAGAAAAGATCGGTACTATTTTCGGTAAATAGTACAACTTACAGAGGATGTTATACGGTGATTGCAAAATTATGGAACGACAATCTGGTTCTGATGATGTGCAATTTATCATTTGGTGGAGCAGGATATGCGATTACAGATTATTAGAATTTCAAAAGGGATTTTATTTCCTTAGCCAAATCAAATGACCGTTGAGCGAAGAGTATAAATAGCAGAAGTTTGAATTGAAGAACTCTCCTTCAAGATTGATACTTACCGTCACTCTGCCAATTTTCTGAGCGCATTGAAATTTGAAGTTATTCTCAAAAATCTCACAACTCGAAGAACTTTCAAACAAGCCTTCATAGATTTACCTTTGAGTTTATTCTCTGGTTCAATATTTTGAATCGTGTTTCGTTGTTTAGAAACCAGAGAATTTACAGTCTCAAAATATTGTATTTCACTGTTATATTCTATTGAGTCTGTAACGAACTGGCTTTGTGAAGCAGTTCGAAAAATATATCATTCTAAGTGTTGTAAAACCAACAGCTGCGTCTGCGTGATTGTTTGTGGTGTTGCTAGGAGTCACCTTGAGCGAGGCTCGATGATCGGGTGTGTGCAGAAGGACTGTATTCATCAAAGCTTCTAGTGGAACCTTCCTGAAAAGGAAGAAGGGGAGACGTAGGATATTTATATCCGAACTTTCAGAAACAAACTCTTGTCCATTAACTCTTTAAATTACGCATTTAGTTACTGCATTACATTGTTCTCTGATTAATCGGTTTCTTTCCGCACATTTTTGTTAACCGAGAATCAGCCTTTAAAACTGAGATACCTTAGGTCTGGTAACTCGGACTTAAGTTAAGCGGGTGCTTGTAAAATTATTTTGTGAAGAAATATAGATATTATTAATCTGTAAACAATTTTACAAGTACGATCAGCTAAACAAAATAATATAGATTTATGCACGCCCTTAAGTTCTTACAGCAACCGTCTCTTTTTGCTGCTCTCTCCTTTCCCCTTTTTGGCATCACTTATTTCTTTAAAGTGATTAACCAATTACGTTAGCTGTAACTTGACAGAATCCAAATCACTAGCGATCTGTTGTTGGCTCTATGAAAATTGACGAACTTTTTGGTTTCCAGCATCGTCTAGGAAGAGTTAACACTGATTACCACCTCATCCATATTCCTATAGAACGCACGCCTGAAAATGTCAGAGTCGTGTTTCATGTAGGTATGATTATCCCTCACCATATCAAAATTTTACTCCAGGGATTTTACGACTCTTTTCACCGTTTTAAGCTCTGAAACAACATCAAAATCTTCTTGGGGACTACAAAAATTTACGGGTTGCGGACCAGCTTGGGCAAAATCCTCTTCTGTGTTGCTATTATTCTATCCTCTGCATACAGTTAAAATGAACCTAACTCTAGAAATTATTTTTCTTGTAAAGTGTAGAATAAACATTCTTTAAAATATGATTTAATCAATAAAACATTTCCTCAACGTAACTGTAAAGGCATAAATGAATAAATATCTCAAAAATATTAGATCATTCACTCTGGTTTAAAATCAAAGTAAAAATGTTGTATCTGAAAATATCTCATAAAATAAATCATCTGATGTGGTCACGGGGTAGCAGCTGCAGCGGGCGATCAGAGGTCCTCACCACCAGTCGGCGTAAAATCAACAGCAGGATCACCTGCACCATTTAAACCTAGTGACCTAAACGGCCCAGCATGCTCTATCTGATAATAACAAATTACATATAATAATACTGCACACAAGCATATAGATATCGTAAAATAACTTAAAAATGTGCCTGCATGAATGATCGTAAATCATGGCTCAAAAGCAATCGAAACAGTACATAATCATATATTATAACATAATGAGGTATGAACATAACATAACATAAAATACGTGCGAGTCGTATCCATGATGTGTGGGCCATTATACATTAACGATGATCAATCATAAAAACCAACGTACGTGGCGATGCGGTTCACCCGACCTTACCTCGGGATCCCTCACACCTCTATGCTGCCACTTCATCATGCCGTGAACACATGGATCCATAAGCTCATTATAACATTAACAGAGGTTCACGGTATCCAGATTCCGCTCATCATTACTTGCCACAAACCACTTCAATTCCTTAAAAATATTTTTCTTTTCTTTCATGCCTTAACATTTCATAAAGATTTCTGTTCAGATCGTGAGTGTTGTGCTACGTCGCTTAGTGGGAGATTGTGAGTATTGTTAAAACGTACTCGATCCTATAACTTAAAATCGGACATTAAAATTTGATAAAATCATCCCCATAAAGTAAAAATCTAACTTTAAAATTTATTACAACTTATTCCGCCCATAACTAAAGGAAATTTTGACTTTAAAAGTTTACTTAAAATAATTTGACCCTTTACGCTTAAAATCAGACTTTAAACTTAAAAATAAACATAACAGGTCCAAAAATAAAATAACCCGGATCTGACTGACCCAACCCTGTTTGACTGCACCAACCCAACCGGTCCAATCGAACCGGCTGAACATATCACCTAACCCTAGCCGCCGCCACGAAACCACACGACTTTCAAGCCTTTCGGATACCCTGCTTCGGAAACCCTTGGACGGAGCCCCACCCACAGGACCATCCCCAGGTCCGGCCATCCCTATAGACCGAGCCACGACTCAAAACATGGATTTCATGGGTCGGATGACGCACATCAAGACGACCGCCGAGCCACGCACGAGAGACGCGGCCATAACATCGGTCCTTGGCTCGACGAGCCACTCCCACTCCTTCATGCACCACCACCGGACCATCCTAGACTCGACCCAAACCCTATGAACCAGCCATGACCGAAGCACATCAGGAAATCAATCAAGTACGTGCTAAAAATCGTGATACATGCATGGATCTCAGACAACAACCATAGATCGTATCATAATGCCTACAAATCATGAAACATCATTTGAAAACAGTATAATATGATTTAAATGGTGATAAAAATGAAGAATAGAGTGTGTCGTGTTTGAAGAATTACGAGTAATATGCGTTACCGGAGCGAAGGACAAGAGATTGGGACAAACAACCTTGAATCACACCAAAAATTTGATGAAGCTCGAGCCAAGGGGGAGGGGTGCCGGCTTGAGGGAGTGGAGGGATGAGGGTTTTCAAAAATTAGGGTGTTGAAGAATGATTGGTGTGCCAAAAGACCCCTCCAAGGATTTTAATTAGGAAAATAATAGAGGTTTTCCCTCAATAGTCTCCACCAATTAAAATGCTAATTAAAACTCAAAGTTTAGACTTTAAACTCTAATTTTCGTAATATAAAATCCTCCAATTTTTAAAATATAGTAAAGTTCATTAAAATAGTCCGTATAAGCGAAAAAGGGGTTCCCTTGGCAAATATACATAAAAATCCTATTTTTCTTAAATACTGTTTAAAATAATAAATTTTAGCTCTTAAAAATCTGAGGCTTAAAAAAATTTATATAAACTTACACCTCGGTCGTCCCCAGTCTCGTCCACGCATCCGAAACTCAATCAGGCTACTAAAATGATATGAACATCTTAAAACATAAAATCATCGCTTAATCACATAAAATGACAAATAATTTTCCTAAAAACAATTTTCCCCCTAGTCATGCACTCATTCGCACGTAATCAGGATTTCTGGACGTTACACTCTGTTTTTGATTGCACAGGATAATCTCAACAATACAGAATGTGTATGAAAGTGTATGTGACACAAGGAATTGATAAAACAATCTGAGAGTGTGTGTCACCAGCTCTGAGCTGGTTTTGAGTATAAAATCTGGTCTTGTTCTTGAAAGCTTGTAAGTTCGTTGTTGTAGGGAGAATGTGCGGATCGTAGAGTTGTAGTTTCGTAACCTCTTCAAAACTGATCCACTCTTCAATTTATACCATTTGGATACAAAGGTAATAAATGTTACCATTAGACACGTCGTGTATCCAAAGTGAGATAACTGCGACGTCTTAAATGCTTGTACTATTCTCGTACACCCCCATCAAATGCTTTTCTATTTTTGGCATACTCTGTGCCGTATCTCGCTGAAACATATCTCTGTGTATCTGGGATTAACTCAAAGTAGTTCCAACGACTACAAATAAATACAGAGAAGTCAAACACTTCACATCAATCTGTCTAAAACCTCAAAGTAATATGAAATCCATTTTGCCAAGTTATCCTTACGCAGCTGGTTTCCCGATCTGGTCTGTACGTTGAACTGCTCTTCTAATTTGGTTCTAAGATGTTCTGATCTCTAAGCTGATCTACTTATCTAAATCGTTCCAAATATTGATCTTTATTCACAACTGCCTTCTTCTATGGAAACACAAGCCTTTCTGATTATATCCATCTCTTATGAAAGAATCTGGCTTGTCCTTGCTAACGCTATCACTTAACCATCCCGCTCTGATCTGTTCTTCCGAGCTCGATTTGTCCGTAACAGCTGGTAATAGCCTGAGCTGGTTTGTCTTAACCAGCTTTGCCAACATCTCTGAGTCTCTGAGCTGGTTTGACCTTAACCAGCTTAGCTCTGTCCAGCTTATCTCCGATCTGGTTTCTATGAACAATGCAGTATACTATGTCTTGAACTGGTCGATCCATCTCTGAGCTGATTAATCTCTTTTATTATCTTCGCCACAACTTATAAATTTACTTCATCAATTAACACCTAAATCGAGTTATATTCTTCTTTATTTTACACTAGTGCACATATATATGTCACATGTGCATGAATATAAATATTATGTATTATTAAAATTTTATTTTAACTTTAATAATAGTTTATGTTTGTGTGTTAAAATATTGAGATAATGGATATGATAGTAAGATATCAGGAAAATGACATGAGAAGTTTTGAGTAAATTATTTTATTATTGCTCTTTAATTGTTAAATTTTTGAAAAAATGATAAGGGTAAATTTAAATATTAATTAAAATAATCACTATAGTTATCCTAAGGTATTTATACATTTTGACATAACAAATTAATCAAATGCTCCCAATTTTATGATAAGTAAAAGACGTATAGTTTATAAGAAATTATTATTGTAGGGTGTAGCAACAGGGAGTTGTAGTATAGTGATAAGTGCTCTGGCTTCTCATGCAGATCTGTAATATTACAGCTAAATCGAGTTGTATTCTTCCTTACAAGTGCAAAGAGTATATGTGCTACATGTGCATCAATAAAAACATTATATATTATTAAAACTTAATATACTTTATGTTTGTATGTTAAAATATTGAGATAATGGATATGATAGTAAGATATCGGGAAAAATGACATGGGAAATTTTCAAATAAGTTATTATATTATTGCACTTTAATTGTTAAATTTTGAAAGAATCATAAGGGTAAATGTAAATATTAATTAAAATCAGTTTATTTATACTATGGTGTTTAAGCAGTTTAAGATGGTTCAAATAATCAAATACTCCCAATTCTGATAAATGAAACTGTTATAGTTTATAAAAAAATATTAGTGCATGTATATGTCAGTAAAATATCGGAAACATGACATGGTAAGTGTTTGATTAAGTTGATATTATTGAAACTTTATTTTTTAAATATTTGAAAGAATGACAAGGGTAAATGTAAATATTAATTATAATCAATATAGTTATACTAAGAAGTTTATACATTTTAAGATAGTATAAATTTATGATGCTCACAATTTTATGATAAATAAAACTGTTATAGTCTATAAAATAGCACATGTAGCCACAAGGAGTTAGTATAGTGGTAAGTACTTTCCCTTCCCATGTAGATGATTTGGGTTCGATACTCCGGCAATGTGATATCATTTTTTAAAAATCTACGACCAGCCGGGCCAATTCCGTGTCAAACCTGACGGGTCCATGGGTTACCTATTTGGTGAACCGTAATCGGCCCGTTAATGGAGCGGTCAGATCCAGGTCACGGATCAAACTCGTTGACCCGATTAACCAGATTGTTGACCGCGGGCCGAGTTCGGTTCGGTCATGGGCCACGGAATCGGCCCGATGGGTCCATGGGTTATGGCCCGTTCTAAACTGGAAAGATGGGATATAATACTTTGAATTTTTTTATACACTAGAACAAAACCCATCCAGTCAGCGCGCGTCCAATATGAACTTCTAGTATATGCTCTGATAACAGAACAAACTCCCTATCTTAGAAGGATGAACTCTAAGGCTAAAAAATTTGCAAAGTAGTCTTATGCTCTAATATGATTAAGCACAAGCTGAACGTACAATACTCGGGATTTTATAACAATTGAATGAACAAAGTGTTGCGACTAATGCAAAGGTTCAAAGTCTTAGAAGATTGCAAAGCATAGCAAGAAGTTATTCTCTTCACTTCTCTTCTGTTATTTACATATTTGGATTTCATTGATAATAAATGTGTCCGGTAGGCTCATCAATTGCATCCTCGTACTATTATCTCAAACAATTAATGCACATTAATGCTTTGTATTAAATCCGCACTAATGCAACTTGAACTGATCCTAGAAGGTCAAAACCTTAAAGTCACCTCTGATCTAATCTGATGTAAACTTCTGTTCTGATCTCTTACCTAATCAGTACTGATACGCTGGTTGATCAAACTCCAAATAGCTCTTTTACATCTGATCTTACATGCTCTTGTTATTCTATTAAAAGCTCTGATGTGAACTCCTAATCTGATCTATTGAGCTGTCCAAACTCAACTCACTTTAATCAGATATAGGGCTTAAACAGAGCATCTTTGTGATTTATCTTGGTTGTGATATGATTCCATTTGTTATCACCAAAACTTAAAATTTTTATTTTAACAATTTCTCCCTTTTCGATAATGACAAAACCTGGACAAATTTACCTAACATAATGACAAAACTTGGACAAGTTGACTAAAAATAATTTATCTTTTTATTTCAAGGTGTATAAAGAACACTATACAATATGCAAGTACAATCCTATTATTTTAAACTGGTAAGCTATCTATAACTATTCTTGAAAACTATAAGGCTCTCGAGCAATCAGATCGGAGTAACCAGATTGGAGAAATCAGATCGAAGTAATCAGATAGGAGAAATCAGATCAAAGTAATTTGGAGCAATCTGATCGGACTAGTCAGATTGGATCAATCAGATCCGGGTAGTCAGATTGAAGCAATCATATCGGAGACGAGCTGTGCTGCCCTGGGTCGAGTTGTGCTGATCTGAGTCGAGCCATGCTGATATGGGTTGAGCTGTGACTGATCGAGCTGTGCTGATCGAGATTGAGCTATGCTGGTTGATCGAGCGGTGATGGTCGGGATCATGTTGGGCCGATCTAATCGAGATGGGCTGATCCATTAGCATTGAGCTAATCTGGTAGCTGTGAGAGTAGATGCCCAACTAGCCAACTTGTGGCGTGTGGGTTTATAGACTCTTGTATGTGACAATCTTTATATATGATATTCGCATTTATTTATATGGCATTTTTTACTTTCATTTTGTTGTATGATGATTAACAATTGCGTTGAGTAAAGACTTAGAATGCACTATAGTGTATGTTAGATGTGATAGTGGGTATGACGGCTATCATGAAACACATCTAATAGTCACTGTGTATTCTGAATTAGTTCCTAGTCGATTGGGCCATCAAAATGAGGATAAGGCCGCCCGAGCTCGAGACTAGTATCTGCGATGCGAAGTACCATGTTTTATTGGTAGGGAACATTGTGATGTTCTGAGCATGCAGATAGATAGTGACCTGGTGATCTATCGAACTACCCTCGTTCGGACTTTCCAAGTGGTTACCATTTGTCGAGTGGATAAGTCCGAGGTCTTGGTTGTACTGATTAGTCCTCACGACTCTAAATGTCATTGAGACTCTACATGATAGGCGTCTCACTTTGACTCGTTTGCCGACTCACTTGGGGTCATTAGGCGGCGGGATTGGGTGAGACCCCGATGCGTGTAGGAGTCGATGCATCGTTGTCGAGAATTCACCGCTCGCAGACATGCGTGGATATCCTATGCTATCTGAGGGGATAATAGTGTATAAATCTCTGGCCAGAGTACTAGAAGTGTTTTAGGTAAATGTGTTTACCTAGTTACACTCGCGATGTCACTATTCGATCTCCAAGATATATGCATAGCTATCGGATCTATAGCGACTCTCGATTTACCAATGGTCGTTGATCTGATCGGGATATATGGATTGAAAGGACCGTACTGTCAGGCCCCGTGCTAATTACCAACAATTAACACAAAATAAGCGCATAATTACGGAAGCTTAAAATCAGGGCTTAAAAATTTTTCGAAATACAAAGGCCTGAACTTCAAATCATACGTTCAAAATATTCGATATTCAAAATATAAGTTAAATCAACTCAATACAGCAAGTAACCACATAAATC
>KQ990758.1:0-10220 GCA_001598015.1 Dorcoceras hygrometricum | reverse complement strand
CGATTTGGAGTTGATTTGGTTAAGTTAAGATAGAAATATGGTTTTCCTTGGCGTTGCGTGAAGTGCCGCGAGTATTGAGTGAAACGCTGCGTTTTAGTGAGATCTAGATAGTTGAGAGTGCAACGCTTTTGTTTCGCATTTCCAGATGTCAACGTTGGTCAACGGAACTGTAGCAGGTGATCGCTGGATTGAGAGAACTGGTTTCGTTGTATTGAACGCGGGTGATTGTTCGCGTGTACAGATCTGCTGGCGTAATCGGATTTCACGTGCTAGTCAACATGGAGAGTTGACATCTGGTGTAGCGCGCATAGTTGAGGAATATGTTTTGAGCGCTAGCGTTGTAATTTGAGGAGAGATCTGTTTCGCTGTGCGAAGCCGTTTGGATTAGTGGCTACGTCGTCGTTTTAGCATTCTGCGTTGCTAAGGCGTAGAGATCTCTTTTAGTGTTAGCGCTGAGATCTATTTTGAGCGAAGCGTCGTCGTTTTGGTTTTCCAGCACTTAGCGCGTTTTGTATTGTGCGAGCGTGAGAGATCTGGTTTTGTTACCGTTGGAGAGACCAGATGTCACCAATACGCTATCGTTTTGATCTTAGCGCGAGCGTTTTGAATTAACGTTGTGAAGTCTGTTTGATTGTGAGCGCTGGATTGCGAAATCTGTTTGGCGCTATTTTGCGTTGCAGATATCTGTATTTGTCGGTGTTTGATTTAGACAGTAGCCATTGAATTGAGGAATAAATAGAAGTGTCGAATTACACTTAGAATATTTCTCAACCCGTCATTTCTTATCTTCTCTGTTGAAACCCTCGACTTGCTACTGTTCACCGTAGCTTCCCATCACCGATTCTCGTCGCTTCCAACCTCTGTTTTTTATAATCTTGGTGGAGTTGAACTCCCCTAGCTTAGCTCTTTCGATTGCTACCCATTTTAGACCTTGAATTTGTTAGAGTAGATGCCCAACTAGCCAACTTGTGGCGTGTGGGTTTTATTGACTATTGTATATGACAATCTTTATATATGTTATTCGCATTTATTTATGGCATTATTTATTTTCATTATGTTATATGATGTTAAAAATTGTGTTGGATAAAGACCTAGAATGAACCATAGTGTATGTTAGATGTGATAGTGGATATGATGGCTATCATGAAACACATCTAATACTCACTGTGTATTCTGAATACGTTCCTAGTCGATTGGGCCGTCAAAATGAGTATAAGTCCGCCCGAGCTTGAGACTAACATCTACGATGTGAAGTACCATGTTTCAATGGTAGGGAACATTGTGATGTTCTGAGCATGCAGATGTATAATGACCTGGTGATCTATCGAACTACCCTCGTTCGGACTTTCCAAGTGGTTACCATTTGTCGAGTGGATAAGTCCGAGGTCTTGGTTGTACTGATTAGTCCTTACTCGAAACGCCATTGAGCCTCTACATGATAGGCGCCTCACTTTGACCCGTTTGCCGACTCATTTGGGATCATTAGGCGGCGGGATTGGGTGAGGTCCCGATGCATGTAGGAGTCGATGCTTCGTTGTCGAGGATTCAACGCTCGCTCTCATGCGTGGATATCCTATGCTATCTGAGGGAATAATAGTGTATAAATCTCTGGCCAGAGTACTCGATGTGTTTTAGATAAATGGGTTTACCTAGTTACACTCGCGATGTCACTATTCGATCTCCAAGATGTATGCATAGTTATCGGATCTTTAGCGACTCTCGATTTACCAATGGTCGTTGATCTGATCGGGATATACGTGTTGAAAGGACCGTACTGTACGCTAACCACGACCAACTGGTTCTTGCAGGCACTATCAGTTATACCTAGGGGATCATGGGGCGATGTTGCTAGGTGCTTTACCATGATCCGTTGGGCAAGTCCGAAATTGTGATTTCGGAGCCACAATGGTTGTGGGCCCACGGCTAGCTGTATCCCTGAACCATTGAGGATCACACAAGTACTGGATTCATGATTCCTGCACGGAAACTGAGCTCAATGTGTTGAGCATAGGAGGAGGATTTTAGGGAGTGCGACTTCCTAAAAGTCAACAGGGGTCAAATTGCGATTTCCCAAAGCTGAGGGGCAAAACTGTCATTTTGGACTAGGTATCTGAAAAATTGTTTTTCACATCATAATATTCAGTTTTGGAAACTGAGTCGCATTTCCCAAAGCTGAGGGGCAAAACTGTCATTTTGGACTAGGTATCTGAAAAATTGTTTTTCACATCATAATATTCAGTTTTGGAAACTGAGTCGATCGGTCCGATCTGATCGTCGATCGGAGTTATGATGAAACCACAGTGATTTAAACGAATCGAATGTTCATATGGACCTGGGTGTGACCCAAGTCCATTGGGCCGGTTCAAGCCCATTTACCATCTTTATTTAGTTAAGTTGGTTTAGGCCTTTAAAAGACAAGACTTACAACCTAACCCTAGCTCCTAGTGTGTTCGGCCGCCCCTCCTCCAAAACCTCACGCCGCCGCCGCCGGTCTCCACGCGCCATCGCCGGCCGCCGCCGTCCACCGGCCCATGATCGGACTTGTTTCGATCACCGCGTTGAGGAGTTTCCGTCCGTGCGGAATTCGTCAGTCCTTCTAGTGCAGGCTGACGAAGGAATCGTATTTCCGGTCCTGGACCTGATTGACGATCTACCGCCGCCTACCGTTTGAAGTGCCGGTTTCCTCGTGAAACTGGTCGGAGCCAGGCACCTTGACGCCAGCAAGGTAACGATTCGATAAACGCCCTATGAATGATTATTGAATTGTATTGATGTATTGAACGTATCCCGGGGCAAAATTTTTAACTTCCGCTGCACCCCCGAGAAACGGGATCCGGATCCACCATTGTATGCCAACAGAATTAACGCTGAATCAGGAAGCATGGAGTTGCTAGCGTTCGAAGCTTTTGGAGAAATCTGTGCCGTGCGTTTCTCCTGCGGGTTTAAGCTTTTGGATTTAAGTTGCAGGAAGCATGCTGCCGTGAATTTTTGAACCAGGTGAAAGCTGGTTGCATCGGCCGTGAGTTCTGCCGTGCTTTGAGTAATCTTTGAGGTAGAAATTGTGGAATTGAGGTACGAATTGAGCATCCCTTAGCAGCTTTAGGCGTGAAAATGCTGTGATTGATGTTGTGAGTCTTGCTGCTGCGAATTACGTGAATCAGTATGTTGAATGATTGAGTTACATTCTGTTTTACGTAATGTGCATTGTATGCATTAAGCATTGATATTGATCAGCATACATGCATACATATTGAGCCTTTGACAGATTGATTTGATGACCTGATTGGGTGCCACGTTGTTACTGGCTGACTGATGAGTCGTGCCTGAAAAGTCCAACGCTATCATCGAAGTGGTGACTACCGGATTCGAGTATCTACCACCAAGCTGTGATGGGCTGACGGGCTCCGATGATCACGGACCGATGATTTCCACCGGCTGATTGGTTGTGCGTGGTATTGAGGCTTGATTTGATTTGCCAGTTGATGGAATGGTCTACCTATCCGATTCTTTGATAGCCCTCATGCATTCATGACATTGATTTATAGCATGTTGCTTGTTTAGCTGTTTTGATAGCTCTTCATACTGAGGCTTGACCTCGTATTTGTTTTCCTGCTTTTGTGTATTGGGTCTGTGTTACCCATTTGCAGGATCTTCAGGTAGCCAAGCTGGACAGAGTGGAGGTTCAGCTGGTCGATCCCCTTTCCCATGAGTCCCAGTTATATTTATGATATGTACTGAACCGGGGGATGCCCCGTGTTGCTATGTATTGGGGATCTGTATTCGATTTGAATTGTAGTTGCTACCTGTTTGTATAAGTTTGAGTTAACTTATATTTTGATTATCGATATTTTATATGTATGTTTTTACGTTCAGGCCCAAATGATTTCGAAAAATTTTTAAGCCCTGATTTTAGCTTCCGTGTTTAAGCGTTTTTTATGTGTTAATTGTGAGTAATTAGCATGGGGCCTGACAGTGACGCTCATCATAGATCGAATCATGTCCATCAAGGTTCGATTGTGACATTCCGCTACACCATTGAGTTGTGGTGTGGTCGGAGGGGTCCACTATGAGAGAATCACGTTCTCTTTAAGATAGTCTTGAAATTCGGCACTCAAGTATTCTCCACCTCGATCGGATCGAAGTGTTTTGATACTTTTTCCTAGTTGATTTTCTACTTCAGCCTTGAACTCGTTGAACCTTTCAAAGGATTCAAACTTGTGCCTCATTAAGTACAACTACCCATACCTATAGTAATCATCGGTAAAGGATATGAAGTAGGTGTGGCCGGATTTAATACCAATGCTAAGGGAGCCCCGCACACATCACTATGGATCAAGTCCAATAGGTCTTGAGCACGTTCAGTCTTGTCCTTGAAGGGAAATTTTGTCATTTTTCCTTTGAGACAGGACTCTCAAGTTGGTGAGGAGTTAATATCAGACATATTAAACATGTCGCTCCTAACCAACTTGTTCATCCTATTTAACAAAATGTGACCTAGCCTAGCATGCGAAAGTTGTGCCAGATTTAGACTATTGTATTTCTTTTTGATTGTTGTATGTGTTTCCAAATCGTGAGTTGGAACTTCTCTCAATTTTAAGTCGTATAGATCGCTTCTCGTTCCTCTATTCCAACTAAACATTCATTCTTTCAAATATTGAAAATCGAATTATCAAAATGACAAGAATATTTATCATTATTAAGCATAGAAACAGAAATAATGTTCTTTATTAATTCAGGAACGAACAAAACATTCTTTGATAACAACTTGAAATTTGAATGATGAAATAAATAAACGTCTCATATTGCTACGCAGCAACTCTTACTTCGTTCCCTATCCTTAAGTGGGTCTCACCCATCCTAAGAAACCGACATCTTGTCATTATTTGCAAGTCATTGTAGATATGAGATCCACATCCGGTATCAAGTACCCAAGAAATCGAGTTAAGAGACATATTTATTTCAATGTAGAATATACCTTTTGTAGTTCGTAGCTGCTCGAGGTAATCCCGACAGTTCCTCCTCCAATGTCCAGGCTTGTGGCAATGGAGGCAATGTGAGGACTAGAAATCTGTTAAGTAAGATTTAATGGTTACCAATGCTCAGCAAGCAATACACAGATAAGTTCACCGAAACATCCCACCAGCCACGCATAATATCTCACGCCAATTACAAGCTACATCAAGTTCAAATCCGTACCTTATACTTTTTTGCAACAATTACTACAAAACAGATTCCTCGAAGGAACGTAGCAAATCACGGCCTGCACAAAGTCTTCCAAATACACGATGCACAGATATCAGGGAAAAATACAACAAATCTCACGGCCAACCACTAAAGGTTCACGGCTGGAATTTACATACAAAATCAACCTTCCTTTCTAGCCACACAATCTAACAGGAAGCTTAAAATAAGGCCTAGAACAAGATTCCAACAACTAAATTCAAAAGCTATCTGCGACCTCACACGCACAGCCAAAATACAGCAGCTTTGAGCTTTCGATCCAGCCAACTATAGCTTCCAAAATGGGTACGAAATGAAAGAGCTTTCCAAGAGGAGTCCAACGCTACCTCGAACGTGAAAAATAGTGGCCGGAATCAACGGGTATCGTCGGATAAAATCTACGGTGAATAGTACCCGAGGGTTTGAGAACAGAGAACGAAGGTCGAGAGAAATTGCTAAGTATGGATTCTGTTTTCTCAATAATTGAAGGCCAAAGCTTCCAATATATACACGCGAGAAGTCTGAATAAAATGCCCACCAACAGAACCAGCTTTCAAGACTTCTAAACGCACAACAGATTCCACAAAATCCAACGCATGCGCTAAACAACGTCAAACCCCAAAACGACGTCGCTCCTGGGCTACGGAGAAGTCTGGTCGCTAACATACAACACGAGAGAAATCTGAACAAAATGTGATAAAAGCTGGAAGGAGCTCTATCACTAAAACGACGTCGCACAGCGCCATAGGTGAAATCTGAATACTAGCGCTAAAAGCTGGACACTGAAGTCTGAACACTCGAACGCTACTAACAAAACAGATCTCTCCTCTAGCGTTCACCAAACGGCGCCGCACCATTTAAACTAAACAGCTACGTATCGCATAACGCCCACGCCTAACAGATTTCACCCGCGCGCATCAGATCTCACCACAATTATAAGCCTAAACGACACTGTATTAACTTATTTAAACGGAAGCGTTTCACACCATACAAAACACGCGGAGCAGATTTCACACAAAATAGTGTATAGATCTCTCCTACACAAGACGTCCAGATCTCATAAAAACGACGGCGTATCAAGCAAAAACACGTCACAACGTTAAGCGCCCAGATTTCACCTCTCGCCGAACAGATTTCTCACAAACCCGAGCAGATCTCTCAAACAAGATTTCTCATTAAATTCTCGAAAATACCAAAATTTCCAGAATTGCTCTAAACATGATTTCCGACCCGAAAATGCAAACAAACCTTCAAATAGAACTCCGAAAACCCAAAATTCTCCAAAAACTGATTAATTCCAACAAATTAATCTTAATTACATTTCAGGTCTCACAAGAGGACCAAACTTAAGGAACATGAGAAGAATTATCCTACGCATGACTTAGAGCTGGCAGCTGTAGTCTTTGCCCTTAAGATTTGGAGACATTATCTCTATGGGGAGAAGTTTGAAATATTCACTGACTATAAGAGCCTCAAGTACTTCTTCACCCAGAAGGAATGGAATATGAGGCAGAGGAGATGGTTAGAGCTGGTAAAGGATTATGATTGTACAATCAGCTATCAACCAGGAAAAGCCAATGTGGTGGCAGATTCCTTGAGTAGGAAATCTCTTGGATTATCTCAGCTTTTTGTTCAGAGACCATTGGCGTATGATATTGAGAAGTATGAAATAGAAGTAGTGCCCAGTGGTAGTAATATGGTTTTGGCAGATATCTCCATAAGGTCAAATCTGATAGATCAGATTCGGGAGGACAACCAAAATATGAGCAACTCCAGAAGTAGGTTAAACAAGATAAAGAGAGAGGTAGCAACCTCTACTTTTCAGAAGGGGGAGTAGTCAGATATCTGGGAAGAATTTGGGTACCTCAAATAGATACGCTGAGAACAGATCTCATGAAAAAGGCCTACACAGCCCTATACTCTGTATATCCGGGGAGTACTAAGATGTACAAGGACCTCCATAAGTTGTATTGGTGGGCAGGAATGAAGCGAGACATTTCCAGATTTGTCTCTGAGTGTTTGACCTGTCAATTGGTGAAAGCTGAACACCAAAGGCCTACAGGATTATTGAAGCCACTGCCTATTCCAGAATGGAAATGGGAGTGTATAGCGGTAAATTTTGTAGTTGGTCTACCCAAGAATGTTCAAGGATATAACTCTATTTGGGTTATAATAGACAGACTCACTAAGTCTGCTCACTTCTTACCAGTTAAGACAACATACGATGTGAGCAGGTATGCACATTTGTATGTAAAGGAAATAGTGAGGCTGCATGGTGTTCCAGTTTCCATAGTATCGGATATAGATCCGAAGTTTACCTCAGCTTTCTGGAAGAGTTTGCATAGAGCTTTGGGTACGAAGCTTACCTTTAGCACAGCCTTTCACCCCCAGATAGATGGACAATCTGAAAGGGTGATTCAGATTTTAGAAGATTTGCTCAGAGAATGTATTGTGGAATTTTCATAAGTTTGGGATTTAAAGTTACCATTGGTAGAATTTGCATACAATAATATTTTTCATGCATCTATCCAGATGGCTCCATATGAAGCTCTCTATGGCCGCAAATGTAGAACACCTCTTCACTGGGATGAAGTTGGTGACAAAGCTGGTTTAGGACCAGATGTAGTGGAGCAAACAACAGAAGCTGTTAGAAAGATAAGAGAGCGGATGAAAGCCGCTCAAATCAGACAGAAGAGTTATTCAGATAATAGGAGAAGAGAGCTGACTTTTGAAATCGGTGATCATGTATTTCTGAGAATTGCTCCAATGAAAGGAGTAATGCGTTTTGGGAAGAAAGGAAATCTGAGTCCAAGATATATCGGACCATATGTGATTTTATAAAGAACAGGAATGCTAGCTTATCGTTTAGCACTGCCCCCGTAGCTGTCAGCAGTGCATAGCGTTTTTCATGTTTCAGCTTTGAGAAAGTATATTCCTAATCCTTCGCATGTGCTAAGCCATGAGCCAATCAGTTAACACCAGATTTAAGTTACGAAGACAGACCAGAGAGGATTCTTCTTCGAGAAGTTAGAAAGTTACGAAACCGTAGTATTACTATGGTTAAGATACAATGATCTAACCAATCTGAGCGAGAAGATACGTGGGAGACAGAATCTGATATGCTTAATCTTTACCCATATCTGTTTGGTAAGTAAATTTCTAGGACGAAATTTCAATAACGAGGGTAGAGTTGTAACGCCCCAAAATCCATAGGACCATATATATGAATCTTATTTATTTCAAGGGTGAAAATGCAAATTTAAACGTTTGATAACCTATTTTATGAAAGATGATTTTTCTGATTTCAGAAATGAGGTACGACGTAGCAAGTTCCAGTAAATGTCTCTCCAAGCTAAATACACAAGCAGATTTTAGAAATCTGTTGAAAATAATTTTTAAGGAGAACAAAATGGTTTCTTTTAAAAAAAAAAGTATTTGGAAGATTTGAAAACTAATTATTGAGAGGGAAATTTTACTAAAATTCATAACTTTAGGTAAGGTGTGTCATGCTCGATGATTACACCTCACCTTCCACTAATCCCTCCCATACAAATACTTGTTTTGAAGGAAAATTTTATTTTCACTTACAAAGAAAACTCTTTTGTGTTCTCTCAAATATTTCCAAAAAAACTCGTTGTGATTGCTTGAGGAGGAGGAACTCTGCAGGAATCAACTGCCGTTGTAAAGCTCAGTTCAAAGGCAAGTAAAAACTGATCCTTTGCTACACCATTTAGAGCATATATTGATTTTTATTTATTTTATGGATCTGCTTGCCTGTATGTTTAAAGTTATGTTTAAGTTCATGTTTAAGAAGATTTACAAATGACCAAGAAAAGAAAGATCGGGTTCAAAGATATGTTTATGCTTCTAAAGTTTTCCAAAATGTTTTAAGAAAGATTGAGGATGTTTAAAAGTACTGAGGAGTTCAGATTTGAGTCACGTATGTTAATGAATGTTCTTCTTTATGGTGAATGGTAACATCTGAACTTGACTCTATGTAATCGGAGATGCTAGTCGAATCAGAAACTAAGTCTGGTTTGATAGGCAGAACTGGTATCGTAGATGTCGTTCGTGATGTTGCAGCACCAAGTTCTTAGTCAGATTTTGTTTCCTATGTTAACGATTAAATCTTATGTTTAAATCAGCAGCAATTCAAAAGACAGATCCCCAAATACAATAAAACACGGGGCATCCCCCGGTTCAATACATATCATAAATAAACTGGGACTCAGGGATGCGGGGATCGACCAACTGAACTTCCACTCGGTCCAGCTTGGTTACCTGAAACTCCTGCAAATGGGTAACACAGACCCAAACAACAAAAGCAGGAAAAGAAATACGAGGTCAAGCCTCAGTACGAAGAGCTATCAAAGCAGTAAACATGCAACAAGCTATAATCAATGCTATGAATGCATGAGGGCTATCAAAAAGTCGGATAGCTAGACCAGTCTATCAACTGGCAACTCAAATCAAGCCTCTATACCACGCACAGCTAATCAGCCGGTGGAAATCATCGGTCCGTGATCATCGGGGCCCGTCAGCCCATCACAGCTCGGTGGTAGACACTCGAATCCGGTAGTCACCACTCCGACGATAGCGTTGGACTTTTCGGGCACGACTCAACAGTCGGCCAGTCACAACGTGGCACCCAATCAGGTAATCAAATCAATCTGTCAATTCAGGCTCAAGATGTATGCATGAATGCCATTCGATATCAAAGCATAAAGCATACAATGCATAATACGTGAAATAAAGCATAACTCAATCAATTCCATAATTCAATTTCACGTAAGTCACATAACCACAATTCACAACATCGATAACTAGCCATGTTCAAGTTCAACTGCTAAGGGCTGCTCAGTCGTACCTTAATTCCTCAATTTACCTAACAGATTTCCTCCTGGCTCAAATCACGCAGCAGGACACTTCCTGGAAGTTGAAATCTGAAAAGACATAGCTAATATCTTAGCTCAATTCAACTACACAGCCACGCTAAACCT
>KQ990752.1:0-10102 GCA_001598015.1 Dorcoceras hygrometricum | reverse complement strand
TGTGGTTAGATTGTCATGCAGTCCGGTTTCGATAGTGTCTGACAGAGATCCAAGGTTTACTTCTCGTTTCTAGAAGACTCTGCAAGCAGCGATGGGTTCGAGATTGGCTATGAGTACAGCCTATCACCCACAGAAGGATGGTCAGTCTGAGAGGACTATTCAGACTTTATAGGATATGCTGCGTGCAGTGGTGATGGATTTCAGTGGTGGCTGGCAGGATTCCTTGTCCTTAGTTGAGTTTTCGTATAATAACAGCTACCAGGTGACTATCGGAATGGCTCCGTTTGAGGCGTTGTATGGTCGAAAATGCAGATCTCCAATCTGTTGGGAAGAAGTTGGTGAGAGAGAGCTTTCTACCCTGAGTTTGTGCAGCATATGAAGGATCAGATTGATTTGATTCGGAGTAGAATGAAAGATGCTCAAGACCGTTTCTCTAGCTATGCTAACCGAAGACGTCAACCGTTGGAATTTGAGGTTGGCGATAGAGTATTTCTGAAAGTTTCTCCTTTCAAAAGCGTGATGCGCTTCAAATTTAAAGGCAAATTAGCTCCAAGATTCGTTGGTCCCTTTGAGATTATTGAACAAATTGGACAATTGGCTTATCGATTGAGACTGCCTGATGAGTTAGCAGCGATGCATGACGTTTTTCATGTGTCAATGTTGAGGAAATATGAGCCAGATCCGTCCCATGTGTTGAGAACCGATGAAGTTGAGCTAGATTCTGCCTTGAGTTATGTTTAATATCCAGTTCAGATTTTGGATAGGAAGGAGAAGCAGCTGAGGAACAAAGTAGTTCCGTTGATGATGGTCCAATGGAGCAAGCATGGCAGAGAAGAAGCAACTTGGGAACCGGAAGAGAAGATGCAGCGGGAATGGCCGCATTTGTTTGAGTAGATAGATGTATTAGTTTTCAGTTTCTGGTTGTGTTTTTCCATAGTTCTTGTTTATGAATTGTCCAGTTATCTTGAAACTCCTGGCTTTGAATCAGATGACTTCCGGTTTTGTATTCTGTTTTTGAGTTGAATTGATTAAATTCTTCCCTGAGTTTGCCTTTGATTTCGTGGACGAAATCTCTTAAGGTGGGAAGAATGTGAGGATTGAGAAATTCGAATAGTGATTAATCAGATTTTTGTAGGATTAGTCATAGGAATTAGAGTTGTCGAATTTCTCTAAATATTGAATCAGCCGCAGCGAAATTCCAAAGTCAACGTGAGTCAACGGTACTGTAGCTTGCAGCTGGTGAAATTCGATATAGATAGTTACTGTAGCGTGTGAGACGTACGTCGTCATTTCGATTGTAGAGGTTGCTGCTGGCAGACGTTGCATTTAGCGCGAGAGTTAGCGAGAGAGAGAGCGACATGTGTTGGTCAACATTTTTGAGTGTTGACTACTGGACCAGCAGATGCGTGAGTAAAGGAGCGACCAGCTGATAGTTTGAAGAACCAGTCGCAGAGTAGAGCGACGTCGTTTTAATAAGTCGAAACGCTGCGTTTTGAGTGTTGCGACTGGTACCAGCCGCGAGAGATTTGTTATGAGGAATGTGTTGCGACTGGGTGACCATCTGTTGGTACAAATGCTTACGTAACTATTACGGCGTCGTTTGGATTAGTTGACGCGTCGTCGTTTTGGCTTGTTTTGCGTAACCAGTCGACTGATTGGTTTTTTTTGTAGAGATCTGTTACCAGCTTTTGGTTTCTTCACAAGAGATATATGTTGTCAGCTGGTGAAGCTCTGCGACGTCGTTTGAGTTAGTTGGAACGGTGTCGTTTTGATGTTCTTTTGAGAATACATCGACTGATTGTTGCGTCTGGTTTTTGTTCTGGGCAACGACGGTTTTGTTAGCAGATTTGTACTATTCACGACGACTGATTATTTTTGTGATCAGCAGACGTTGGATTTGAGATATATATATATAGAAGTGTTGATCGACACTTAGAAATATTTCGAACCCGATATTTCTTATCTTCTTATCCAAACCCTCGTTGAGCTACTGTTCACCCAAACATATCTTCCTTAGATTGTACTATTCACGACGACTGATTATTTTTGTGATCAGCAGACGTTGGATTTGAGATATATATATATAGAAGTGTTGATCGACACTTAGAAATATTTCGAACCCGATATTTCTTATCTTCTTATCCAAACCCTCGTTGAGCTACTGTTCACCCAAACATATCTTCCTTAGATTTCCGCCGTTCTCCGCCGATGATTTGAGTGATTTAGGTGGTGCTGGATTCGTTGTGAGTTGCTCTTTCGATTGCTACCCATTTGAAGCCCTGAATCAACGTTGGAGAAGAAGTGCGAAGTTGTTGTGTCTTCGTACAGAGAAATTAGTTGGTTCTTCTGCTGGTTTGAGTTTCTGGATGAGCATTTCTTGTTGTTTCTAGCTTCGGTACACTTGTAGAACTAGAGCAGGGTTCTGACCGTAGGCTATGATGTTTAAAAGTTTAGATTTGAACTAGAATTAAGCTGATATGTGAGGCCCTGTGACAGATTTGAGTTCGCAGGAGGTACCTGCTGGGATTTTCGAAATCAGGAAGAAGCTGACTTGCTTCAATTGTGGTACCGTGCCTTGTAAGAATCTGTTGAGGTTGATTTCAGTTATTGAAGGTACTAATTGATCAGATTTAACAGCTTTGAGCGTGGCATGGCTGTGATCGATGTTATGAACCTGCTGATTTGATTATGTGAATTTACGTGACAGTATGTTGAATTGTTTGAACTGTATGTGCTGTTTCACGTAATGAATTGTATGCATTATGCATTGATTTTCGAATTGGCATTCATGCATACATATTGAGCCTGACAGATTGATTGATGACCTGATTGAGATCCACGTTGTAACTGGCCGACTGACTTGTCGTGCCTGAAAAGTCCAACGCTATCATCGGAGTGGTGACCGATGACTTGTCGTGTCTGAATACCACCGAGCTGTGATGGGCTGACGGGTCCTGAAGATCATGGACCGATGATTTCCACCGGATGACTTGCTGTGCGTGGTATAGAGGCTCGACTGATTGATTTGCCAGTTGATACACTAGTCTAGCTATCCGATCTTTGATAGCCCTCATGCATTCATAGCATTGATTTATAGCATGTTGCATGTTTAGCTGTTTAGATAGCTCTTTGTACTGATGCTTGACCTCGTATTTTGTTTTCCTGCTTTTGTGTTGTTTGGGTCTGCGTTACCCATTTGCAGGTTCTTCAGATAACCAAGCTGGACAGAGTGGAGGTTCAGCTGGTCGATCCCCCTTTCCATGAGTCCCAGTTATTTTATTTATGTATCGAACCCGGGGGATGCCCCGTGTCTTATGTATTTTTGGGGATTTGTATTTGAATTGATAATTGTGTTACCTGTTTTATATGAGTTTGATTTAACTCATATTTTGATTATGAATATTTTGAATGTATGATTTTAAGTTCAGGCCTAAATTATTTCGAAAATTTTTAAGCCCGATTTTTCGCTTCCGTGATTGTGTGCTTAATTGTGCTATTATCTTGAGTAGTTAGCACGGGGCCTGACATCGCTAGCTGATGTCGCCGCCACCACCGCCCGCCGTTGGACCCCGTTCCAGCCGTCTTGACGAGGAGATTCTGTTCGTGAGAATTTGTTGTGCTTTCTAGTGCAAGGCAGCGAAGGAATTTGGAAACCAGTCGTGGATCGGATTAGACGAACAATTGGAGATTCAACCGCTGAAGTGCTATTGCCACGTAAAATCGGAATAGTCGGAGCCGATCATGAAGTCGCGAAAGGTAAATATTTCTAAACATCTTATGCGTGTTTAGTCTTTTTTATTCGCGTATGAGCGTTCTTGGGCACAAAATTTTTAAAACTTCCGAAGCGTCCCAGGAGCGTGATCCGAATCCATCGCTGCCTCACTGATCAGATAGGTCGTGCTGGTCTGACTCAAACTCTGTTCTAATCTAATAGTCAGTGTTGTTCGCATTCAAACTCCGTTCTGATCTGATAGGACGTGCTGATCTGCTCGGAACTCCGTTCTGATTTTTTAGCCAGGGCTGGTTCACTTGTTCTGACCTGATCGAACTATTATGTCCTGTTCTGATTTGACTGTTTGGTTCTAATCCGATCTGCTCTACCGGTTCTGTCAGGCCACGTGCGCTAATACAACAATTAGTCACTAATATAAGCGGAAGCATCATAAAAGTATGGTCTAAAAATTTTCGAATATGGGCCTGATCCAATATCATTCAAAATACATTCATACTCAAAATAAAAGTTTAACTCAAAACTCATACAACACACATAAAACAAGTAGTCAGTCAACTACAGATCCCCGAATAAATAAAGGCACAGGACATCCCCTGACTCAATATAATTATATCAATACAACTGGGACTCAAATCAAAAAGGGGATCGACCAGCTGAAGCTCCAATCTGTCTAGCCTGGTTACCTGAAGAACCTGTAATGGCCAACGCCGATCAAAACAGCCCAAAACAGGGAAAATAAACGAGGTCAAACCTCAGTACGAAGAGCACAATAAAAGAATCTATCATACCAGACAATGCAATATCTCAATCGTGCAATGCATGAAAAGGGCTACCAAGAATCATCGGTAGACAAAAGCACAACGACTCAGCTACGCAAATCTCAACAATCATCATCATCTTGTGATCTTCGGTTGCGACGACTCAGGCGACCATCACAAGGCAGTGTGGTATTCAGGCACGACGACTCAGCCGGCCACCACATCAAAAACAACGTTAGACCTTTCAGGCACGACAACTCAGCTGGCCGATCACAACGTGCAAAGGAATTCAGCTCTCAAAGGAATCAGGCTCAATATGTATGCGTGAATGCACAGCAGACTTATGCTCATAATCATGCATGTATCTCACGCACAAACAGATATGAGCACAGAATCATCATACAGTCAACACAAAGCACAGCAACTAATACACGAAGGAAATATCCCAAAGCTGATAACAAAGCTGCTGAAATCTAGCTCAATTCGTACTCAATTTAGCTTCTACCTCAACAAATCTTACAAAACAAGGGGCGCAACAACCAGCTCAAGTCTACTGCCCTAGCAACTTCTCAACAAACTCAACTGAAGCCACTACCTGCTCAAACCCAAAGCTACTAAAGAACATAAGAACTACGGGTCAACAATCGCAAAGACATACGAACACTGCAACAACTTCACGCTCCTCAATTCCGGAGACTCCAGTCTCCAAACTGGTATCAATCGAAAGCCCTAGAGAAGACGAGCTCAGTGCTACCAATCTTGCTCCAAACGGCGGCGTAAAACGACGGCAATCGACGGAAATAGGGTTCGAATGAACAGTACCAATCGAGGGTTATCGGGGATGGAGATAAGAAATATCAGGTTCAAAAATACTCTAAGTGTTGATCGACACTTAATTTAAATCCCCAGATCCAAGCTACAGTAGAAGTCAATCGCCTACAAGTCCAGATCTCATCGCTAAACAGAAGTCCCTCAAATCTGGCCTCTGCTATCATCCACATCTGACTATGCTATCTCGGATCTTACTTACTAAACAAAACACGCGCTTCTTCTCAAAACGGTGTCGCGCTACTTAACAAAACGACGTAGCATCGGGGTCCTGCTCTCACAACAGATCCCGCTAGCACTCATCCAGACTTGACCACATAAACGCTCACATATGTTCACGCCCGCTAAACAGATTCCACTTGCTAGCGTCAAATCTGAATACTCGATACGACATCGCATTACCTCTTGCAACGCCAAATCTGACTAGCACCTCAACGACATCGTTTCGCTCCCTGCTCGCGGCAATTCACGCAAACACGCGAAGAATATATCTGAACATCCAGATTTCACTCAAATCTGAATCTCGTTAATTCCCGCGCCAGATTTCACCCGATAATCAGAAACTCAAGTAGCTAATCACATTCCAAATCTGATTAGCTAATAAATCGTACTTAAAAATTTCTAGTCCTCACATTCTCCCCCACTAGAATAGATTTCGTCCTCGAAATCAACTCGTAGCACCAGATTCTAAAATAATGATGAATAACAATCACAACAAGATGGCATTTTCACAACACAATATACTAGACACCATTCCAAAAATACCTATGCCATACTACCCAGCATACTCAATGCCAAACAAAACCACAATCAACCATCAACACACAAAACAAAAGTCAGAAATTACCTAGAATTCTACTGCCATCACATTTCAAACAGATGAGGCCACTCTTGTCTCATCTTCTCTTCCACTTCCCAGGTAGCTTCCTCACGACCATGCTTGCTCCATTGGACCATCACCAACGGAATAACCTTATTCCTCAGCTGCTTCTCCTGCCTATCCAGAATCTGAACTGGATATTCAACATAGCTCAAGGTAGAATCCGGCTCAACTTCATCAGTCCTCAACACATGGGACGGATCTGGCTCATATTTCCTCAACATTGACACATGAAACACATCATGCATCGTTGCTAACTCATCAGGCAGCCTCAATCTATAAGCCAACTGTCCGATCCTCTCAACAATCTCAAAGGGACTAACGAATCTAGAAGACAACTTACCCTTCAATCGAAATCTCATCACACTCTTGAAAGGAGAAACTTTGAGAAACATTCGATCTCCAACCTCAAACACCAAAGGTCTGCGTCTCTTGTTAGCATATCTAGCATTTTGATCTTGAGCAGCTTTCATCCTACTCCGAATCAACTCAATCTGATCCTTCATGTGCTGCACAAACTCAGGAGTAGACAACTACTTTTCGCCAATTTCATCCCAGCAGATCGGTGATCTACATTTACGACCATACAATGCTTAAAAGGGGTCATCCCAATAGTCACCTGGTAGCTATTGTTATAAGAAAACTCAACTAAGGACAAGGAATCCTTCCAGCCACCACTGAAATCCAAAACAACTACTTGCAGCATATCCTCTAAAATCCGAATGGTTCTTTCAGATTAACCATCTGTCTGTGGGTGATAGGTTGTACTCATAGCCAATATCGACCCCATCGCTGTCTGCAAGCTCTTCCAGAATAGGGAAGTAAACCTTGGATCTCTATCAGACACTATCGAAGCAGGCACTCCATGCAATCTCACCACATGGTCAATGTACAGTCGCACCATCTTCTTCATCGAACACCTCACATCATAGGGAATTAAATGGGCTGACTTCGAAAGTCTATCAACAACAACCCAAACAGCATCACATACCCTATTCGATCGAGGAAAATGAGTCACAAAATCCATGGCGATGTGCTCCCAATTCCACTGAGGCACTTCTAAACTCTGTATCAATCCACCAAGTCTCATTCTCTTAGCCTTGACTTGTTGGCAATTCAAACATCGAGCTACAAATCCAGAGATATCATTCCTCATGCCTTCCCACCAAAAATGAGACTTCAGGGCATGATACATCTTCTTATGACCTGGATGCACACTGTATCGACTACAATGAGCTTCATTCAAGATGGCTTCTTTCAAATCAATCAAATTCGAAACCACCAACCTACCTCGAAATCTCAAGCATCCATCAGAAGCAACAGAAAAATCCTCAGACTGACCATTCTGAGCCTTAATCTTCAACTCATGGACATACGGATCAGTCCTCGGCGCTGCTCTAATGTCTGCTACAATCTGTGGCTCAACCTGAAAAGAAGAAACCACAAAGCATTGATCACCTGACTGAAAACTCCATCCGGAAGTCCCCAAATCCTCATGGACTTTGGACATACTCATCGACGTCAACATCGCAGGTTGGGCTTTCCTACTCAAAGCATCGGCCACTAAATTCATCTCCCCAGGCTGATACTGAATTTCACACTCAAAATCCTTCAGCAACTCCATCCAGAGGTGTTGCCTCATATTCAAATCTGACTGCGTGAAGATATACTTCAAACTCTTGTGGTCAGTGTACACCACAAATTGTTTACCATACAAATAGTGACGCCAAATCTTCAAGGCAAACACTATCGCAACCAACTCTAAATCATGAACGGGATATCTCGTCTCATGGGGCTTCAACTGTCGAGATGCATAAGCTATCACATACCCGTTATGCATCAGCACACAACCCAAACCACTCAGAGAAGCATCAGAGCAAACTACAAAACCTCCAGAACCCGAAGTCAAAGCTAACACAGGAGCAGTAGTCAACTTCTCCTTAAGCAAATGGAAACTCCACTCACACTCATCAGTCCAAACAAACTTCCTATCTTTCTGGGTCAACTGAGTCATCGGCCTAGCTATCGAAGAGAACTACAATCCTCTCCAGCTGGTACCAGCAGCAACACTCAAAACACGGCGTTTCAACTTATCAAAACGACGTCGTATAGGATACGTCGTCCTATCTGTCCACAGATATCTCGCGACTGGTTCTTCAAACCATCATCTGGTTGCTCCTTTACTCACGCATCTGCTGGTCTATAGTCAACACTCAAAAATGTTGACCAACACGCGTCGCTTTCTCGCTAACTCTCGCGCTAAATGCAACGTCTGCCAGCAGCAACCTCTACAATCAAACGACGACGTATCTCTCACACGCTACAGTAACTATCTAAATCAAATTCTCACCAGCTGCAAGCTACAGTACCGTTGACCCGCGTTGACTACCAAAATTTGCTACGGCTGATTCATACTTAGAGAAATTCGACAACTCTAATTCCTATGACTAATCCTACAAGAATCTGATTAATCACTATTTGAATTTCTCAATCCTCACATCGAACAAGTCATCAATCCTCGGAAAAGGATACTTGTTCTTCACCGTCGCTTTATTCAACTGTCGGAAATTTAAGCACTTCCTCATAGATCCATCCTTCTTCTTCACGAAAAGAATCGGAGCTCCCCAGGGTGACATACTCGGTCTAATGAAGCCCTTCTCCAAAAGATCACGCAACTGCTCTTTGAGTTCCTTCAACTCAGCTGGCGCCAATCGATACGGGGCTCTAGAAGTCAATCTCTCGTCTCGGAGGGAATCCAGGAATCTCATCCGGAAACACTTGGGGAAACTCTCGAGCAATCGGAACATCACTCACTCTACTCTCGATACTTGGGAAACATTCAAGGCATAGATCATAAACCCTGAATTCTCTTGCGACAAAAAACCAAACATCTCCATGGCAGACACCAAAGGAATCTTAGGTCGTGAATCAGCACCATAGAAATCTCAAATCTCTAGGACAATCAGATTAGTCACTAACGCATTCTCATCAAACACAATCCAACACCACCTCACGAGATAACAAACTCATGCCAGCAGGGGTAGATACTGAGACAACATCACACAGTGGGGAAGAACTCAACCCACACTCATACACAAACAGCTTAGAAATAAAGGAGTGTGATGCTCCAGTATCAAACAAAACTCGTGCAAGAAAATCAAAGATAAAACAAGTACCTGCAATCACTCCCTCTGGTCTCCTCCATATGTTCTCTCGTCAAGACGTTCACCTGAGCCTGCTGCGGTCCCGGAAACTGAGGTCTCGAAGGTCCACCAAACCTAGACGATTCACAAGGTTGGAAACCTGATCGTTGGGACTGAGCAAAAGGTTGCGGTCTCTACGAAGAACCACCAGCTGAACCTTGCTGCGACTGACCCAGAGAATGTCCTCCAGCCGGACACACTCGAGCAAAATGTCCAGGCTGTCCACAGTTATGGAAAAGGCTCTGAACTTCACGACACTGCGAAGTCATATGACGACCTCCACACTGACCACAAGTCACTCCTCCTCCGGAGCCACTGCCACCAGAACTCACTGAACCAGAAGAACTCGAGTTCGAACGCTTCTTAAACTATTTCCCTCGAGGCTTTAATCTCTGATGATTCGACTGTTGCGGCACTTGTGAAGATTGGAAAGAAGGCATCGCTTCTGGTACAGGTTGAAAACTACGTCCAGCTGTCGACTGAACCTGATTCTTCACCTCCATTAGACTCTCCTCAATATCCACTGCTCTATCCACAGCCTCAGCATACATCGCAGGGGAACCAACTAACACCATACGGAACAACTCGGACCTCAACCTCTCAAAAACTTGTTCATCTTCGTCCTCTCCTGGTTCGCAACATGGGGAACATACGACAACAGCAAAGAAAACTGCCTGGCATACTCGGCCACCCTCAAGTT
>KQ990747.1:0-10756 GCA_001598015.1 Dorcoceras hygrometricum | reverse complement strand
GAGTTTGCAGACAGCTTTGGGCACTAGATTGGCCATGAGTACCGCGTATCATCCCCAGACAGATGGCCAATCTGAGCGAACTATCCAGATGTTAGAGGATATGATGCGTGCCGTTGTGTTGGATTTCGGAGGTAGTTGGCAAGAAGCGTTGTCTTTGGTTGAATTTTCGTATAATAACAGCTACCAAGTGACGATTGGCATGGCGCCTTTCGAGGCTTTGTATGGCCGCAAGTGCAGATCGCCAGTGTGTTGGGAAGAAGTGGGGGAGAAGCAGCTATCTGCCCCTGACTTTGTGCAGCAGATGAAAGATCACGTAGATCTTATCAGACAGCGGATGAAGGTTGCCCAGGATCGCCAAGCCAGTTATGCGAATAAGAGGCGTCGACCTCTTGAGTTTCAGGTTGGTGATCGTGTGTTTCTCAAAGTTTCTCCGTTTCGTAGTGTGATGCGCTTTGGACGCAAGGGAAAGTTAGCCCCTCGTTATGTTGGTCCGTATGAGATTATCGAGAGGATTGGCCCTTTGGCGTATCGTCTGTTGTTGCCGTCCGAGTTATCTTCTCTGCATGACGTCTTTCACGTTTCCATGTTGAGGAAGTACGAGCCAGATCCGTCTCATGTGCTTGGAACTGACGAGGTAGAGCTAGATCAGTCGTTGAGCTATCAGGAATACCCTTTGCAGATCCTTGGCAGAAAAGAGAAACAGTTGAGGAATAAGACCATTCCGTTGGTGATGGTGCAGTGGAGCAAACATGGTAGGGAAGAAGCTACTTGGGAGCTGGAAGAGAATATGCAGCGTGAGTGGCCGCATCTGTTTGAGTAGCTGTTGAGCTAGATTTTCCAGTAACTTGTAGTTTTGCTGTTTTCCCTCCTTAGTTGTTGTAAAGTGTTTGCTTGGTTATCTTGAGCTCTTAGCTTTTGTTGGGCGAGTTTTTGTTAGTTTCTTGTTATTGCTTCAAGTTCAGTTGCTGTGTGGTGCTTTCAGAATTGTTGTTTGATTTCGAGGACGAAATCCTTTTTAGTGGGGGTAGAAATGTGAGACCTGGATTTGTTATTGAGATTAATCATTGGAATTAATCGGTTGATTATGAGATTTTGTGGTTTAGATCTCTGTTTTGAGTTGCATTTTCGGGTTTCATTTCGTGCGTTGAGCAATTCTGGATGCTTTCGTGTTTTTGAGTTTTTGAGGTCGTAAAGCTGGTCTCATGTGCTTGGAACTGACGAGGTAGAGCTAGATCAGTCGTTGAGCTATCAGGAATACCCTTTGCAGATCCTTGGCAGAAAAGAGAAACAGTTGAGGAATAAGACCATTCCGTTGGTGATGGTGCAGTGGAGCAAACATGGTAGGGAAGAAGCTACTTGGGAGCTGGAAGAGAAGATGCAGCGTGAGTGGCCGCATCTGTTTGAGTAGCTGTTGAGCTAGATTTTCCAGTAACTTGTAGTTTTGCTGTTTTCCCTCCTTAGTTGTTGTTAAGTGTTTGCTTGGTTATCTTGAGCTCTTAGCTTTTGTTGGGCGAGTTTTTGTTTAGTTTCTTGTTATTGCTTCGAGTTCAGTTGCTGTGTGGTGCTTTCAGAATTTTTGTTTGATTTCGAGGACGAAATCTTTTTTAGTGGGGGAGAGATGTGAGACCTGGATTTGTTATTGAGATTAATCGTTGGAATTAATCGGTTGATTATGAGATTTTGTGGTTTAGATCTCTGTTTTGAGTTGCATTTTCGGGTTCCTTTTCGTGCGTTGAGCAATTCTGTATGCTTTCGTGTTTTTGAGTTTTTGAGGCGAAAGCTGGTCGGTGGCGAAAACAGTCGTAGCTTGTTTTGGTAGCGCAGGGCATGAAACGCCGTCGTTTGAGATGTTGCGACTGGTGTTTCGTATATTACGACTGGTCGTGCACTGTAGCTGTGACTGGTTTTGTTGTTGCGTCTGGATGAGCAGTCGAGAGCTATGGTCAACGCTAGTCAGCGCTCCTGTGCTTGCGACTGGTTGTGTTGGTACGTTGCGACTGGTACCAGACGAGGGAAGCGTGTTTTGCGTCTGGATGACCAGCAGCTGGTATTAAGCAGTGAGAATCCTATGCGACGTCGTCTGGATAAGTTGGTGCGACGCCGTTTTGAGGACCAGTCGATGGTTTGCTTTGTGATTGATTTTAGCGTCCGGTCGACTGGCTGTCCAGCTTTTGTATTTTGAAACAGCGTCTGGTTGTCCAACTGCGAGAGATTGTTCGCTACTGTAGCTTGCAGCTGGTGATGATCACTGTAGTTAGCGACTGGATTTGTTTAGCGTGACTCGAGATTTCATCAGCTGTTGGTTCTTGCATCTGCTGGTTTGGGAAATGGTTTGCGTCGACTGGTTTTGTCGGTGGACAATTATTTGAAGTAATTCCAGTCGTTGCTAGTGCTATTTATAGGAAGACTTGGTCTTCGAATTGTGATATCTTTTCCCATACTTAGCATATATTTCCAGCCTTTCGTTCCTTATCTTTCGAACCCTAGAGCATTGTTCAGCCGTGAGCTTTTCCGGCGATTTCCCGTCGTTTCGGTGGTTGTTTTGGCTCGTGCGAGGTAGCGTTGGACTCCTCTTGAGAAGCTCTTCCAATTCATACCAGTTTTAGAAGCTGTAATTGGCTAGTCGAGGAACGCGAAGTTTCTACCGTTCGAGTGTTGCGTCGATTTGGTAGAACTACGTTCTGGTTTTCGGTGAGACCTTGTTCCTAGCCTTAGTCTTTAAGCTTTCTATGTGATTGTTGAGGTATATTGGGCAGCTGGTCGAGTGAGACTCCCAGCCGTGAGCTTGATTAGCAACCTGTTAGATTTACGTTGTGTATGCCGTGTGTTTAACAGGCTTTTACCAGAGTCTTCGGGATTTCTCGCAGGGTTAGTTGTTGCTCAGTATAAGGTATGGATTTTGAGCTTATAATTCAGCGAAGAACGTAGCTTGGATGAAGTGCGAGATGGCTGTGTTGGATTTCCGTGCTTGTTGTTGTCCTGGTTGAGGACTGTGTATGCTAATTGTGTAATTGCTGCGTTTCACATGTTTATATGCCTGTATTCCAGCATGTTGCATACACGCATGGTATTACTTTCCAGTTTTGGTAGTCTTTGTACCATTGTTGCATTGTTATTGTTTTCTTACCAGGATGTGAGGGCGAGCGGCAATACCGCACTCTCATGGGTTGTTTGATGCATCCGGTAAGTGGGTGTCGTTTCATGGCGAGTGGTTCACTACCACACTGTGAACACACCTCGTGGCCACTGTACGTTGTCACTGATTCTTGGAGCTATGTTTGAGTTCCTTAGCTCCCTTGTGGGTCGAGCTTTCCGTTGTTCTTCGGCGTCTCATGCATAGCATATGCATTTTATTCCTTGCTGTTTATTTCTGTTGTATTATTGCTCTCCGTACTGGGGTTTGACCCCATGTCCCTCCAGGGCTTGGTTTGTTTCTTTGTTGCGTTGTTTTCAGAAAACCCAGGTTCTACAGCTGGTCGTGGTTTCAACCCAGCTGGTGGTGCCCCAGGAGGTGGCTAGTGTGTCACAGTAGCATATAGCATATATATATATGTATCAGTGAGCCAGGGGGATGCCCTGTGCTTTGTTGTTGTACCCGTAGGGGAATATGATACATGTTGGACTTATGTATGCTTTTTTGTTGAATGTTTATGATTTGGGAACTTATTTTAAGTATTGTTGTATTTTAAATTATACGTTTAAAACCGTCGGGCCTAAAAGCGAAAATTTTACCCACTTTTTGATAGCTTCCGCATGAGTTTATCTGTTGTGAGCACGAGGCCTGACATCCTGGGCACTGATAGCCTAACATTATTTTTGAACATTGGCTTCAATCCTTCCACGAAGTGACTCAATATCTCTTCTGGGTCACTTCCTATCAATGGCACAAAATAGCACCCTCTTTCGAACTTCCGCACATATTAGGGTCAAAAATTCCCTCTTCAATTCAGACCTCTTTCCAGCCGTGAAGTATTTCTCAAAGAATACTTGTTTGAAATCTTCCCACGTAAGATTCAACAAATCCACAGACAATTTGGCTCCTTCCCACCAAATCATCGCATCTTCTCTCAGCATAAAGATAACGCATCTAGGCCTATCTAAATCAGACATTTGAAGGTATTCAAAAATAACCTACATGGATTTGGTCCAGCTTTCGGCAACTAGTGGATCAGTAGTACCACTAAATTTCTTAGGTTTCTGTCGTCTGAACTTCTCTTGGGGATCATCATTGCCTGGTCCCCTGTTGCTGCTTGATTGGTCATTTCCTCTGTTATTTTGTTCTACCAGCAGCCTTAACAGTTGTGTGATATTAGCATTATTATCACTATCAGTTTCTTCTAGTGGAATACTTCGTCTAGTTCTTCCTCTTCCTGACATCTTATATTCTATAGCCTATAATCTACCACATACATATATCAGAACATGCTAAATAATTTAAAAGACAATGCTCTGAAAACTAAACTCACAAATTAGAGAAACGGACAATGAACTTTGATCCAGCTGATGGTGCGTGTGTTTATCTCAGGAACGTTGCTCTGATACCATGTTGTGACGCCCGAACCCACGGGAATCACGAATTGGGGTAAATAAAAATTTTTGAATAAAAAGAAGGGCTGAAAGACAATTTGTTATAAGCTGTATTTCTTATAACTTTGAAAGAAACTGAAAACACAAAAGCAAATCTAACAGACACTCAATTGCGCGCCAACTACTGGAAACATTTTCGGAAAAACAGACTTTATTATAAATTTGCAATTGCGATTTACAACAGCTGATATTCTATATAAATGTACAACTGTTGCAACTGATCTAATACAGTACATTATAAACCAAAACAACATCATCTATGACGCGGAAAACGCTGGCCTTTGACAAACACACACCACCCAACAGTTGATTCAAGTTTCACCTTCTGTTCGCTCTCCAGCTGTCGCACCTGCACCATTTTAAAAGCTAATGAGCCTAGGGGCTCAGCAAGTAAAACATGAATAATAACAAGTTCAAATGCGCTGGTGGACATCTGATCAATACATAAGTTAAAGGAACATCAACGAACAATATCATTTTCTTTCGTAAACATTTCATAAACATTCATTCTTTCTTTCGTAAACTTGGAGAGAGGGGATAATAGCCCAAATCTCAACATCATTGTCATTTTTCCTTAGATTTATGACTCAGAAGCTCTCCTTAGGTCCGTGTTGCACCTGATCAAGTGACTAATGGTATCAGCCTTAGCCTTTGGCTTCTTTGCGTTAGGGCAACCGTCATATAGACGACTGCTCACCCTTCTCTTTATGGGAGGGCAACTGATAGCTGCTCACCTCACCCATTATGACCGTCTTATCTTTGCCATAAATATTAAAATAAACTTTTGTTCCTTTAACATCCTTCTCTTTAAACTTTCCTTCTTAAAATCCTCGGGTTCCATCATTTAAAACTTTTGCTTCCACTTTTAAAATTTTACTGAGTATCGAATTCAGCTTTTGGAAACATATCATGGAAATGAAACTAGTCGCAAGAGAAACCAGTTGCAAGAGAACTAGTCGCAAGAGAATGGAACAGTACTATGAAACAAAACAGATTTCTATTGTTCACGGGTATTGCTAAAAGAAACCAGTTGCAAGGTCTTTTTACTAAAACAAACGTATTAAATGAAACGATGTCGTTGAAGTAGGAAACAGACATAATGACGTAAGAATATCTGCTAATATGAACAGTAACTATCTGTTGACAGCTACAACTTAAGGAAACGACGTAGTTAGTTTGAACCAGTCGTAACAATAATCGCTAAAAACGCGACTTGGAATAAGTGTAAAACGATGTCGTTGCTTTAAGAAGCTGATGTAAGAAAGTCTGATAATAATAATAAACAGACGTAAGAATATCTATTATCAGACATGACCACGAATAAATGAAACGATGTCGTTAGCTCATCAACCATCCTCAAGAAAAGCGCTAACATACGTGAACCAGACGCAAGGAATAGTACCAGTCGCAATGAATAGTGCAACTGCTGGAATATACAATGGAATGCAACTGCTGGAATGAACAGTGCAACTACTGATTTTACGAAAACAATGCAACTGCTGAAATTTGACTTGATATCTGTAACATCAAAACAACAACTATGCTATCAGTCGTTGCCTATCAAACCAGACATTATACTGATTCAACTAGCAACTAACGATTACATAGCTATCAAATTATGATATCACGATTACTGAAAGGAAGAACATTCATAAACATTCTTGGATTAAACTCGAATGCTCAGTACTTTTAAAACATCATAAAATTTCTGGAAAACATTTGGAAGCATCAAAACATTATTTTTGAACCCATCTTTCTTTCCTTTTCATGTGTAAATCATTTTAAACATGAACTTTAAACATACTGTAACATATAGGCAAGAAGACTCAGAAAACATCAATATATGCTTTAAATGGTGAGTCAAGAATCAGCTTTTACTTGCCTTAAACGAAGCTTTACAACAGCAACCGATTCCTGCAGAAATCTTCTCATTTAAGCAACGAACGAACTTTTCTGGAGAATATTTTGAAGAACACTAAAGATTTTCTTTGCAAAAGATAAGGATCTTGCTTTCAAAACATGTTTTCAGATGAAAGGGATTGGTGGCACGCTACTTGTGAAATTAAGCATGACACACTTATAAAATTTAGTAAAATTCGCTTCCTCTCATTATAATTTGTAAAACACCAAACCTTTTTCAAAAGAAATCATTTGTCCTCCTTAAAGATATTTTCAATCCCTTTAAAAACTGTTTGTGCATCACCCTTGGAGTCATCCACTGAAACCAGTTGCGTCACATCTATTTTTCTGAAATCATTCAAATCAGACAATGCATAACATTTCAACATGCCATTTTAGGATAAAATGAACAAAATGCATAATGTGGTCCTATGGATTTTCGGGCGTTACACTAAACATCTCCATCGCAACGACTAAAGGAATCTTCAACTGGGAATCTTGGCCATAAAATTCCATTTCTCGCCAGACTGGGGCCTAAATCGCACACGCCCTATAGCTAGACAAGACGTCCATTCCCACTATACAGTCATAATCCCACATCACTAGCCTGATTAGGTTTGCTAACAACACACTCTCGCCAACATAAGAACACCATTCAACAAAATCTCCTGGGAGAACAGGCTCACGCTGGCAGGAGTCGCAACCGATACAACATCACACAAAGTACTGGTATGCAAACAATTCTCAACCACAAAAGCAGAACGACCTCTAGACGATCCACCTCGACCCTACGATGGAACTGCGGTATGCTGCGATCCAGACAAAGGACACACTCTAGCAAAGTGTCCGTACTGACCACAGACATTACAAGAACCCTGCACACCTACACACTGCGTTGTAGGGTGCTTTCCACAACACTGGCCATAATACTCAACCTTGGTACCACCGCTGCTGGAACTACTAGAGCCCGAAGAACTAGAACCAGACTTCTTCTTAAACTGCTTACCACGAGGCCTAAACCTCTAATGTCCAAACTGTTGGGCTACTTGTTGCTCCTGTTGGGGTGGCTGAGACGAATGCACAGACTGGGAAGGTTGCGCTCCTTGAACCACTGGACAACTACTCTGCGCCACCTGCGGCCTACCATGAGACCGACAGTTCCTCAAACGTTCCTCGATGTCGATCGCACTGTCCACCGCCTCTACATAGCTCTTCGGCGAGCTAGCCAAAACTAGGGAATACAGCTCCTCGTTCAACCTCTCAAGAAACCTAGTTCTCTTCGCTATCTCCCGGCCAGAAACATGGGGCACGTATGCAAGAAGGGAAGAAAACCTGCGGGCATACTCTCTAGAAGACATACTGCCCTGCTCCAAATTATCAAACTCTCGCTCACGGGCGTTCACGTAGGACTCCGGGACATACTCCTGACAAAAAGCAACACAAAAACTGTCCCACGTAATCCCTACTCCTGTCTCTTCCAAAGTCCTCGAAGCGCCTCTCCACCAACGCTCCGCACCTTTCCTCAACTGGAAATTAGCCAGACTCAACTTGAGTTCATCATCATACTGCACACGATTAAACAATCCTGTGAATGCTGTAACCACGAATTTGCATCAGCCCGAGACTCATCCCCATTGAATACCTGAGGATTCATACGCTGAAACCTCGCCATAACGAGTTCCATATCGTTCACTCGGGCAGCCAACTCATCAACCTCATCCTCAGCCAGCCTACCGTGACCACGGCGAGGAAAAATACGCTGATCACCTTCGGTCTGACCTTCTGACTCTTCCGGAATCTGCCCTCTACCTCTAATACAACACAATTAAATGCAGCAAATAGGTCACATAATCAAGCACATGCAACACACAACATTGTGCCTAGACTCAAGTGTGATCATTAGAAATCGAGCTTATCCCAGCTTAAGCTATGATACCAAAAATGTCAGGCCTCGTGCTCTACTCAGAGTTAAACCACGCAAAACAATAGCGAAATCATACAAAAAGTGGCTTAAAATTTTTGCTTTAGGCCTGACGGTTTAAAACAAATAATTTAAAATACACAAGACTGAAATATCCTAGTTTACAAACACACAATACAACAGTACATCATTTAAACAAATACAAGTACTACAACATACAACTGAATCCCACAAGCACAGGGCATTCCTCGGCTGTCAGTACTAGTAAATATATGCTATACGCTAACTGGGACACTCTATCCACCTCCTGGGCACCTGCAGCTGGTCAAAGCCACGACCAGCAGAGAAACCTGGGAAACCTGAAAACAAATACATGCAACAATAAACAAGCCCTAGAGGGACATCGGGGTCAAACCCCAGTACGGAGAGCAATATAAATAGCATAAGGAAAGCAACATATAAATATGCAAATGCTATGCAAAGGAACAAGGCTACAACCGAAAACAGGGAGCCAAAGGATAGCATCAACAGCTCAACAGCAAGATCTGATCAAAGGAAAGACAATCAGTGGCCACGGGTATACTGAGCACATGGGAGCTACGCACTCATCTCCAGTACACCATACCAGATGCTAAACAGACAGCTCCACCTGATGTTGCCCACTCATGAGATGTGGGAGCTACCCACTCCGCTCATAGCGGCTAACAAACCCAGCAGGGAGATGAGGTACGGGAGTTACCCGCTCGCCTCCGAGGTATACGGGAACTACCCGCTCGTCCTCAATACAGAATCCTGGTATTCTCAAATCAACAGAACAGGAACAACTAGCAAAACAGAGCTCAACGGGATAATGCGTGTATGCAAATGCAACAGCTGATATCAACACAATGCACAAAAGATAACAGCACAGAGCATACACAGCAAGCACAAAATCCAGGCTCAATCCTAAGCTGTAACAAGCTCACATCCGTACCTCAATTCTCTGTGAAACAATTACTACGAGCAAATTGCCACAATGACGTACCGAGCACATAGATCTACCACCTGCTCAACGGCAACACATAAAACCTCAGGGACCGAAGCATAGAAAACAACAACTGGGAGTTACGAACTCCACCAGCACTACCCTACCTCTTTAACTCAACAGAAAGCTCTAAACAAGCTTAAATGTAGGATCTATACTTACCCCAAAAATCTAGGAGCGAAAACCGACGCTTATGCTTACAGACTACAGAAGGGAGATGTCTTCGCACACCTCACCAACTTCAAGCAAACATTCGAAAACAATATCCAAACAAAGCGTCTCAGCAAGAGGAGTCCAACGCTACCACTCTTACTCTCGTTGGAGCTGTCTACCACTGGCAATCGTAGAAGATAAGGTTCGGTGAACAGTAGCTAGGGTATCGCGACATAAATTGGAAATCGGGAAATATTCTAAGTATGGAAACTGGATACTCAAATCGAAGACCAAGTCCTCTAATATAAGTCAAAGCTGCTCACAGCTGAAGAAATAGTATCCACCATACTTAATCTATCACAACTGGTATTCCCGCTCACAGACAGATCTTGCAACAAATCTCACTTTACGCCAAAACAGCGATCGCTACAAACTCAAACGACGTCGCAGAGAATTACTGTTTCAACTGGACACGTCACCCGCTACTCACAACTAAACACTAACCAACATCTGTTCGCAACGCAACAACAGATCTCTCCAACAGCTGACGCTAACGCAACACACAGCTGAGTCTTCTTCGCTAATCCAAAACTCTATCGTTCCAACTAATCCAAACGACGACGTACTAGCACCCGCTACTGAAAGCACGCTATCTCACCACTAAACACTAACGACAACAGATCTCGCTACAACTAATGATGTCACCACTGCTGAACGCTAACATTCAGCGATGACCCGCGCTAACTGCTGAACAGATTCCGCGCCAAACTCAATTTCTCCAGAACTGTTCTAAGGACTAAAACAAAACCGGATAGATTCTCCAAGCTCAGAAAAGCAAAGCTGATCTCAACAAAACCCGATTAATTAACTCAATTAATCTTATCAGCTTTCAGGTCTCACAAGAACTGATCTCAGAAGTCATTTGATCAAGTGCATAACGGACCTAAGGAGAGCTTATAAGCCATAAATCATAAAGTACAAGAAATTAAAAGAAGGGATCTGGGTTATTGTCCCTGCATCCAAGTATGAAATAAAGTTCAAGAAAGAGTTTAAGAAAGTTTATGAAAGAATGTGTATGTTTAAATGACGTTCCTTTAAACTCAGCTATGTAAATGTTCAGATGTCTGCCTGCATTAAATGGCTTTGTTATTACTCAGATTTTACTTGATGAG